>APFE030725211.1:3500-20242 GCA_000404065.3 Pinus taeda
CATGACAACCCAGTTCAAAGGCTATTCTGGGACAATGCCAAATCTTCAGTAGGTGTCCGAATACAATGCATACTTCCTCCTCCTCCATCTATAAATGACTGTCACCCTGCATTGAACCAACTAGTTTTGGAGAGTTTTTGCTAGAGCTAAGGTGAGCTAAGTTTATTGATAGTGAGAATTGAGAGCTATAGAGAAGTTATGCTGCCAAAATATTGAGAGAGAAGAGGTGACTTTGCAAGGCGTGTTTAGCTGCTGACCCAGTCAGAGGAGGTTCAACGTCAAGCCTCTTTGGTTGTAATCTTTCTCTTCTTTTATTGAATAATGAACGACTATCATTATGGTTCCACTCATGTGTCTTCTGATGATATTTGAGAGTTATATCCTGCTTGACTGATATATAATTGCATGATATTGGATTTTACGCTTGTGTCGGATTGTTCTTTGTTTGTGCAGGTGTCCATACGTGGAGCGTAAGGATAGTGACCGGCCAAAGCTAAAGGACAGGAGCGGCGTTTCTTCCACGACAAATAGTGTTGGATTCCAGGTAGATCTTTCTGATCAACCTTTTAATTATGCAATTAGGAACTTGCGTGTAGCGTGTGTGATTGTTGCTAGACCCCTGTCGGGCTAGTGGGATCGCCTCTGTCTGCAGAGGGGATTTACCTACCCAACAAGAAGCTTATAATATGATGCTCCACACACAGGAACCAGTTGATCCAGCTTGGACTTGTCTTTGGACTATAGGAATATGGCCTAAAATAACTACCTTCACTTGGCTGCTCTATCATCAACGAATTCTCACTTGGGATAATTTAATCAAAAGAGGATTCTAGGGACCCTCTTATTGTCCTAATTGTCAGAGACAAGGAGAATCTATTCAACATCTCATGGACTCCTGCTACATGGCTAATCATTAATGGGAAAAACTCACCTTCAGATGTCAGAGACCATGCATAATCTTAGGGGATATCAAAGGCACCATCCGTAATTGGCCCCCTGTGCCATATAAAAGCAAACTTCTAAATGCGTAATGGACAATTCTCCCGAGATTCCTTTTCTGGACAATCTGGAAGGAAATAAACAAACAAATTTTTAAAAATCAAGGCACTACATTAGAGATCATATGGACCAATTTATGTCAGAATATTCAAGAAACTGTAGCTCTCCAATAGCGGAGTGTTGAGGACTTTCCCAATCAAGCAAAGGAACAGAGTATATGGAACAACTGGAAACTAAAGCTCCCACAAGTTCAAATCGATCCCAACAAAGCAAGCATTATCACCAAGTAGGCATCACATTGGAATCCCCCTCCAACAAATGTGATCAAACTAAATTTTGATAGGGCCTCAAAAGGAAACCCAGGCAAAGCTGGACAGGGTGGTATTTTCAGAGATCAAGATGGCCGACCATTGTTAATATACCATGTCTCAATAGGATGGGACACGAATAACTGTGCAGAATTGGAAGGATTGTGGCAAGGCATTAACTTAGCACATCAACACAATTTTCATCCCATCATAATAGAAGGGGACTCCCAAACTCTGATAAACATGGTTACCCAAATTCAAATGGGAACTACAGTTACGAGAGTCGCTGCCATCTGGAGACTAGCATCCAGGTTAGAACTAATAGAGCAATGGATGAAAAACAACAGAGCTACCATTTTCACTCATGTCAAAAGAGAAAACAATAGGGTGGCTGATCTTTCGGCAAACATTGGAGTTGAACATGATCAGGTCCTTCAAGCTGGAACAATCAACATTTTACATGACCAAGCTCAATTACAAGCATGCATTGACCTGGTGCAAAAGGAAGCACTTCCCCTGGATGCGGGTGCTTAGAAGGAATAAAGCGGTGGCGGCAGAACGAAATGGCATGTAGCAAAACCACATGGCCTTCTATAATCTGGCACACTGGTGTAAGCAAGCAATTAATCACAACCATAAATGGCAATTAAGGGGATGCCGTCTCCAACATGACTACATCCACCAACCTTGGCTCCGCGCGAAAATGAATACGAGTGATGCTGTTTCCACTAAACCTGTTCACCATCCTTTGCTGCTGCAATGCTGCTGTCCTCAAGCTGCTACTGCTCCAAGCCATCGCACTTCCACCGGGAGGCACTGCCATCTCCTTTGTTGTATTGAATTCAGCCCCGAAATTCACTTCTCGCAGAGCCTGGACTGCCATTACATCTTCCCTTTGACCTTCGTAGCTGGTCCCTTCTCAGAGCTGCTCGATAATGTCCTTGAGACTCCGCTTTACCCTGAACCCAATTTAGGAAGAAATTCACAAATTTCTGGAGCCAACATGATGAGAACTCGTCATCGCATGCGCAGTCGTCAGGGTGGAAGCAGGGACAGCCTGGCACGTCCACCACCTTCCCCGGTTTCTGAGTCTGCCTCCTCTCTGGCCCTACAATTTATAGCGGGCTACCCAAATATACATAGTGGTAGAGGTAGAGGCCACTCTCAACCTCATAGTCACCATCCAATGCCCCTTGCCTCGCCTTTCAGCTGTAGTCCTTCCAATCCTACTTCGCCCCCCAGGGAAACCCCATCAAATCCTCAAACAAATCTCTAGACTTCCCAATTCACCTTTCGTTCTTCCATGAACAGGCCCCTCATTATTGCCACTTTCTCCATTAGCTTTGATGAGACGGTATCTGCAATTGAGGGATAGACAGTTGCAGGTGTTGGCCAAGACAGTACAATTAAGGTGCCGGTCACTATAGGTGGCAACCACAACAACACAGCTTTGGATCTGGCTCAAACGAGCACCCAAGGAGCACGGATGTGGCAAATTGCGAAGGGCACGGGACAACTAGGGAAGGAATCGGACCAGAAAGCTAACGAAGAGGTGGAACCTTACAACTGTTACATTGAGGAAGAGCAATCGACGCAGCAACCTGACGACACGGAAGCATTCAACCAGGTAGCTGTTGACATGGAGGAATAGGTGCTTCATTGTGGAGGAATACCCGTCACCTCCACATCGCCCCTAGTCAGCCATTCTGCTAGACATGTGTTCGCCACTTGGTCTTCCCTATGCGTGCCACATGTTTGCTTCTTCTCAGGTTTTTTTCATTGGAATTATGTTGTTTTTTAGACGTGTTAATGGGGTTTAGGAAAATCTGATAGTTTCAAATTCCCTAGATGGTTTATGTTCTTTTTTGGAAAAGCTGCTAAACAATTATGCACAATTGTTGGTTTCCCCTGCGTGGGCAACAAGTTAACTATGCACTCGTTTTTTGATATGGACTGGTTTCCCTTTCTAGGAAGTCTGGACTCTATTTTCTACTAATTTTTCCAACTCTTAGGCATGGATATGCAAAGGCTACAGCCTCAGTGTACAATATTTTTTCCCAGTAATAGAATTAGCCTTACTTAGAATTAACCTTAAGTTTAACCGTTTAAATATTAAGGTTAGTATTATTATGTTAAATTTTAATAAGTCTAATAAAGTAATATTAATAAGTTTAAGGTAAATGATAATATGTTTAATATTAATATATTAATAGTAATATTTATATGGAGGGGAGGAGAATAATATTAACATTAATGTTTAGTAACTTCATAGTAAGGTTAATATTAATATTAAAGTTTAATAATCAAATTTATTTTGTTGGTTTGACTCACGGGAGATTTGAACTTTGAATCTCATGTTTACATAATACATCCCAAATTAAGCTACAACATGTGAGCTAAGTTTAATAATCAAGCTAGTATTAATATTAAAGTTCAATAGTGTTAACATTAAGTTTAATATTTTTTCTTGGAAAAAAAACCTATATTTTCATTCATGTGCTAAAAAAAATACATTTTGCATATGCACCTGAAGTGTGTACCTTGGGATCTACCCTGATCCCACATGTGGCTAAAAAGAAAAATGCGTATAGCATAACAATTTATGTCCAAATTGCCCCAAAAAATATATACAAATAGCAAAATAGAAAAAAAATCGTGGAATCAATCTTCCCCTTCTTTCCTTTCTTTTTCTGGACCAACTGCCAAACCCTAGGACGGTAGTAACTGGGACCAAAGCCAAAGAAACTTATGATAAAGATGGGGCGTGTTATTTATCTGAGTCTTAGCTTTCAGACACATGGACATGTTTTGTGCCCTCCAAACCATCATCCAGATGTTTCATATTAATCTGTTGTTCTAACACCATATGAGTTTCAAAATTTCTCATATTCGGTTTAGGAGAAGCCTAATGTGACCCACACTAATTGTGGGTAATAGTCTTAGGCTCTTGTATGCCTTCTTCCTCTATTTTGGGACTCTTCCTAATTACTTCTTCATCCTCCAGGTGATTGTGAAAACTGTCACCCACTTGGCTTATGTGCCACTTTCTTGTTTGGACGCTTTTTTATTTGTGGGCAAGAGCTCTTCAAGTGTCTTGTTTGGAAATAGTTCATACATTGGAACGTTGTGTTCTCGTAGTCTAAGGGTTGAGACCACTGAAATTCTTTGTGTTTAAGTGAAATGTGATATGGAAGACCTTTGCTTACATCAATCTCCACACAAATCACGGCTAACGTGAATATGCCTTTCTTTGTTCTATCACAATCTGTCTTCATAAATTTTCCCAATGAGTTTCCTATCTCCTCCAAAACCTTATAGTTCTAAAAGGGGAGGAGAAAGTTTGGGAGCTTTAACCAAACCAACATCTTTGATACAACCATGCTTGAAGCATCAAATTCTAGGAACTACGGGGTAAAAAATAGCCCTGCATTACCCCAAAACCATGGTCCTTCATTTAAAATAAAATCATAGCCTTTTGTGCATTAAAGTGAACAATAAAAAATCCTTTGTAACATAAATAAAAGTCGTAAATGTGAGTCCATGATGAAAAGATACATTGATGCAATGCCTCTATTTTTAACCCAAAACTGTTAAAAATACAAATAATCACCTTTGATTGCATAGTATAAAAGATAAAATCTATCTCTGACATAACAAATTCCACGGGAAGAGACTGCTCTAGTTGTTATACAATATATTACCCCATTATGTTTTGATTTTGTCTAACAAGAGTTGTAAGATTATTTTTTAAATCATCTTGAAAAGAAATTGTTTCTGATTGAGTTTTAAAACAGTTTGCCCATCCCCACATTCAACATTAAAGTGGCATCGCCTTGGAGCTGAAAGTACTTTATCTAAGCAAAGTTTTCCATAACCCTCCCTGCAAATTGTAGGTTTTGCAAGTAGGTTGGAAGGCCCCACATTTCCCAAATATTCCGTTTCAACTTTATTATTGTATCAATATCCCTCACCCAGAAAATAGAGGTCTTCCCTAATAGTTTTTTAATAAAAATGTGAAAAGGATCTAGGGTATGTCCTCTCATTCTGTTGTGGTGTTGATAGTCATGAAATGTAAAGAAAGCTGGTTTTGCATATATTGAATTCTGCGTCAATAACGGTCAGTCAAATATTCCCTTGCTCGCCGAGACAGAGCAGCCCAGAGGACTTAGAGCATATCAATCATTTGTCCCGCCCTCCACCTTAGTCGGATCACTGCAACAAACGCTCAATTTAAAGTACACATTCCCCTGTATGTTGATGACTGAGATGTCATCGTAATCCAGGCTGCGCCTGAGAGCGGTTCCATATCTTCACTCCCCAACTCCAGCACGATTCACAAAGCGTCTACTCTGAAAGTCAAGCAGAGGAAGGAGCCAAAGCGTGGACGCCGAACAATACAGAGAAGAGACGCGAAAACCTCTGAGCAGCAATGGTTGCCATTTTTTCTTGCCAATGAAGGGAACCTATCTTCCCATTAAGATTAATATTAATAAGTTTAATAATTTTATTTTTGATATAAAGGTTAATATTTTAATAATTTTAATATTAAAAATAGTATCACTATGTTAAATTTTAATAAGTTTAATAAGATAATATTAATAAATTTAGTTTTAATGCTAAGGTTAATGTTAAAGTTAATAACTTTAAGGTTGATTTATTATTAATATTGAATCTTTATTTTACTATTTAGCTATACAAATGAAAAATATTTCATTACTAAATATAGATAGTATATTTCATTTTTATGGATGAAAAGTGGTTAAATTTGAAAAACCATAACTAACTAAATCTTACTTTGTTTTAGTTCATTATTATATACTAATTATAAAATGAATTGATATATAGTTAAATGTGGTATACGTTTGAAAAAATATGGAACGAGATTCTTATCCATGAAGAGCTTTCCCAATCTACCATGAAGATTCATGATTTATAAATATGAATTGTTACTACACCATGGGTCAATACTATGGCTTATCACTACCACATCTCTAAAACCTCATAACTCATTTCACATTATTCTTCTTTATATAGCATTTATTTTAATTAATCAATTTAATTAAAAGAGAAAAAACTACATAACTACTTTGGAAGTAAATCTTATTCTTTGATTTGTGTATACTACTAAAAATATTCTATGGAGGTTAAATCTCTACCATCCAGTTAATAACTATTGACAATTAAATTAAAACTTTGAAATAGAAACAAACATGCATATCGATATAATTGACATTAGTATTTACTATGATGATAATATTATGATGTTAAATTCTTAATGTAATTAACATTAAATAAAATTAATTAAAAATAACACAACTTCCATTGGATTATTATTTTTTATATTTTGAATTGAATTCTCTACTTCCTCCATCACAATATGATCATCTACCACCATTCAAAAATCGAAAGATTAAAAAATAGTCTAATAATATTAATATTAATGTTGGATATATTATTATGATTATTAAATAATATAATATTAATAGTTTTCAATGATCAAATTTGGTCATGTTGCAATGTGATATTACAAAATTAGTCAACCACATTTAATAATGTAGTTGACTATGTTCAACTATGTTTGACTATGTTTGAAAGTCAACAATCTTAAACATTAGTCAAACTTAATAACGTGTGAATATTAATGATTACTATTAATAATCAAACATGTTGTGACGCCATAATGGTACATACATCTATCCAATGTTACAATGTGACATTAGAAAATTATTGTTAATATTAGTTTTTAATATCATGATGTTGGAATGGTACAAAAATTTGTCCAATATCACATGTGACAAACATTTTCTCAATGTGACAATCAATCTAACAATGTTTGTCATAATTTTACATTACATTACAATTTATTCAACGTCATAATGCGATTTTACAATATTGGGGTTCAATACTAGGGTTTATAATATTAGGGTTTCATATTGTATTTATAATATTGGGTTTAATATTAGGGAGTAATATTTGTTTTTACAATCTCAGAGTTTATAATATTTATCTTAGTGTTTATAACATTAATCCTATGGTTTATAATATTTATCATAGGGTTTATAATATTGATGTTAGGGATTATAATATTGGTGTTAGGGTTTATGATGTTAGGTTTTATAATGTTAGGGTTTATAATGTTGGGTTTTATAATGTTAGGATTTATAATATTTGGTTTAATATTAGGGTTTAATATTGTGACGTTGGAATGGAGCAGAAATCTATTCAACAATGCAATGTCACAAGCATAATCACCATGCAACAAGCAGTGTCATAATGATTCATTACATGACAATTTATTATGTCACACTGTGACATTAAATAAAATATGGTTTAATATTATAGTTTAGAATATTTGGTTCAGGGTTTATAATCTTAAGGTTTATAATATAAATACTTGGGTTTAATATTATGCTTTTGGGTTTAATATTTCTTGGGTTTATAATATAATCTCTTGAGTTTATAATATTATTAGACCTTTTGAGTTATTCCAATTCATGCTTTTGTGATCCATATCTTAATGTATTAAATATTTTTCGGAAGAAATCACATTGAAGATTTTGGTCGACGCGTTTCAAACGCACAAGTGTGGTTCATCTTCACGACAAGATGAAGAAATAGATCTAGGAAGTAGGTTAAATAGGAAGATAGGCCATCCTAACGGCTAGAAGAAAATGGCAGGGGAGGAAAAGGGAAATGTTTTCTATTATTTAAATAATTTCTATTATTATATTATTTAAATAATAGAAAACATTTCCCTTTTCCTCCCCTAGTCAAATATAGCCATTTTCTTCTAGATATATATATACTTATTAATTTATCTAAACGACTATATTTGATTTGGGAAAATGGTGGGAATTGGCATGAAGATATTGCTTAGTATGAGTCTTTTTCGATACACCTCATGGGAGAGAGATCCATCAACTTTCCTAGAAATGGGGACATCAAGGAAAGGAAGGCAACCATCAACTTCATGCTCAATAGTAAATTTTATGGAGTTAAATTGATTATTAAGATGTTGGAAAAAGAGGTCTAATTTGTGAGGCTCGTGCTGCCATATGGTGTAGGTGTATGTCATCTTTCGCCTTATTGATCTCGACACCACTAAATTAGTTGAGATCTACTTCACTTCTACCTTTTTTTGTTTTGAAGGTGAGTTCTATGAACAAACTTGTGGGGTGGCCATGGGTTCCCCCCTGTCCCCTATTGTTGCTAAACTGTTCATGAAAGTTTTGAATCCAAGGCTTTATCCTCAGTTGTATTTAAACCTAAGCTTTGGAAAAGATTTGTTGACGACACCTGCACCATATGGCAACACGAGCTTGATAAATTAGATCTCTTTTCCCAACACATTAATAATCAATCTAACTCCATAAAATTTACTATGGAGCATGAAGTTGATGCTTTCCTTCCTTTCCTTGATGTCCTCATTTCTAGGAAAGCTTATGGATCTTTCTCCCATGAGTTGTATCGAAAAAGACTCATATTGAGCAATATCTTCATGCCAATTCCCACCATTTTTCTGCTCAGAAGATAAGTGTTCTCAGCACGTTAGTCACTTGTGCTCTAAGAATTTCTAATGAAGACCACTTTTTGAAAGAAAAGTCCCATCTCCTTAATGTTTTTGTCGAGAATGGTTATAGTAGGTAGTAGGGTGTCAAATCTTTCCTCAAAGCAAGTAAGGGTCCTAAGGTCAAGAAAGACCCCATTGATCGCAGCTCAGGAGTTCAGCTCCCCTTCATCCAAGGGACGATAGACAAGATTGCAAGAATCCTGAAAAGGCATAATATTCCCTTGACCTTTAGACCCCTCAACACCATTAGAAATTCCCAAAATTTTGTTAAAGACCATGTGAACCCTGTGGATATGCAAGGTGTTTATATTATCCCTTGTTCTTGTGGAACTTCATACATTGGCGAAACTGGTTGTTTTATTAACGAGAGGATTAAGAAACATGTTGCTGATATCAAGCATGGGAGGACCATATCTTCTACTTTAGTTGAACATACAAAGAAGACCAAGCATCATATATGCATTGAGAAGGCTAGGGTTATCACAAAGATTTCTCATTTTGATCATTGTAAGTTTACGGAAGCCATTGAAATTGAGAGCTCTTCCAGTAATAATAATAGGGATGACGACTGGAAACTTAGTAGCTATTGGACTCTTGCCCTCTCTTCTTAGTTTTTCTCCATCATTGTCTTGGCCTTTTGTCCCATTTCTTGTTATTGTACTAATCCTTTTTTTTTTCAAAAAAAAAATCCTTTTGTTAAGTAGAGAGGAATACACTTATTTATTTAATTTATTAGTATTATTATTATTATTAGTATTATTGGTATTAGTATTAGTATTAATTTTTATTAGTACTATTATTTATTATTATTTTATTAGTATTATTATTTATTATTTAGTATAAATAAATAAATAAATTTCCCAAATCAAATATAACCGTGTGTATATATATATAAAATATTTCCTTTTTCCTCCCTTAATTAAATATAGTCGTTTCCTTCTAGCTGTTAGGATGACCTATCTTCCTATTTAACCTACTTCCTAGATCTGTTTCTTTATCTTGTCCTCAAGATGAATGACACTTGTGGGTTTGAAACGCGTTGACCAAAATCTTCAATGTGATTTCTTCCAAAAAATATTTGATACCTTTTGGAGTATTAATCCCTTAGGTTTATAATATCAACAATCCATTGGATTTATAATATTAATCCCTAATATATATATAATATATATTATGGTTTATAATCTTTAGGGTTTAAAATATTAATCTTAGGTTTGATATATTAATCCTAGGGTTATAAATATTAAATTCTATGGTTTAATATTAATCCAAGGGTTTATAATCTCTTTGCATTATAATATTAATCTCTTAGGTTTATAATTCCTTGAGATTATAATATTAATCTCTTAGGTTTATAATCCCTTGGGTTTATATATTCCTAGGATTTAATATTAATTATATTGTTTAATATTAATCCCTTGGGTTTATAATATTATTCCTAAGTGTTTAAAATATTAATGGCTTGGATTTATAATATTAATCTCTTTGGTTTATTAATCCATTGGGTTTATAATATTAATACTCCTTTGGGTTTATTAATCCCTTAGGGGTTATAATATTAATCTTAGGGTTTATAAGATTGGGTTTTATTATGTTAGGGGTTAATATCGTGATGCTGGAATGATACAAAAATGTGTATAGTGGTGCATTATGATAAACATTATCTCAATCCAACAATGAGTATGACAATGATTATCTCATTGTTACACTGCATTGCAATTGATTCAATGTCGCAATGCGACATTACAAAATCAAAGTTTAATATTAGGGTTTATAATATTATTATTTATAATATTGAATTTGTATTATTGGGGTTTATAATATTGTGTTTGATATTGGGTTTATAATATTAGGGTTTAATATTGGGTTAGTATAACTTTGGGGTTTCTAATATTGCATTTAGTATGAGGGTTTGAATGATGGGATTTTTAATATTGGGGTTTATAATATTGGGTTTTATGATCTTAGGGTTTATAATATTAATGCAAGGGCTTATAATATTAATCCTACAATTTATAATATTTATTATAGGGTTATAATATTAATTTTAGGGATTACAATATTCATCTTAGGGTTTACAATGTTGTGTTTTATTGTGTTAGGGTTTATAATATTTGATTTAATATTGTGACATTGGAATGGTACAAAAATATATCAAATGTGGAAGTGTGACAAGCATCATCGTAATGCGACAAGCAGTGTGACAATCATTGTCACAATGATTCATTACATTACAATTTATTCAAATTATGGTTTAATATTTTGGTTTATAATATTGGGTTTAGGGTTTAGGATACAAAGATGTGTCAAACATCTCATTATGGCAAACATTATCTCAATGTGACAATCAATCTCACAATGATTGTTGTAATGTTACATTACATTGCAATTTATTGAACGTCGTAATGCAACATTACAAAATCGGGGTCTAATACGAGGGTTTATAATATTAGGATTTATAATATATGGTTTATATTATTTAGGTTTATAATATTAGAATTTTTAATATAAGGTTTATAATATTGCATTTAGTATCAAGGTTGAAATGTTGGGCTTTTATATTAGGGTTTATATATATTATCTTTAATATTGATATATTTTAATATTAAGGATATAATATTATGTAGGGGTTTATGATAATAATCGTAGTGCTATAATATTATCCTACAATTTATAATATTAATTATAAGATTTATAATATTAATCCTGAGGATTATAATATTAAACTTATGGTTTATAATGTTGGGTTTTATAATGGTAGGGTTTATAATATTTGACTTAATATTATGGTTTAATATTGTATTTTGAAATGATACAAAAATCTATGCAACATCAGAGTGTGACAAGAATTGTCGCAATGCGACAAGCAATGTGACAATCATTGCCACAATGCGATAAGCGACGTGACAATCATTGCCACAATGATTCATTACATTACAATTTATTCAATGTCGCATTACGACATTGAATAAATTAAGGTTTAATATTATGGTTTATAATACTTGGTTTAGAGTTTAGGGTTTATTCTTTTTTATAATATTGGATTTAGGTTTATAAAGTGGTCATAATGGTTAAGAGCATGTGTTTCCTCCTAAGAGATCACAGGTTCAAAACCAAAGGGGGGTAGAGTATATATGCCTTCGTAGACTTAGCAGTCAAATCGTTGTGTGAAGGTGGGTCCCTTATCCTACAATCAAGGGGATCTCATACACCAATTTGGTGTCTCGCTGGCCGTGACCTTAAAATTGGATAATAATAATATTAAAGTTTATAATCATAGGGTTTATAATATTAATCTATTGCTTTTTTAATCCCTTCAATTTATAATATTTTTAATCCCTTGGGTTCAATAATCTCTTAGATCTATAATATAAATAATCCATTGGGTTTATAATATTAATCTCTAATAAGTGTAATAATATATTAGTGTTTATAATATTAATACTAGGTTTGATATATCAATCTTAGGGCTTATAATATTAATCCTAGGGTTTAATACTAATCCCAAAGTTTATAATATTGACCCTATTGTTTAATATTAATCCTTTAGGTTTATAATATTATTAAACACATCGATTTATTAATCCCTTGGGTTTATTAACCCCATGAGTTTATAATATTCACAATCCCTTTGGTTTATTAATACTTTAGGTTTATAATATTAATCCCTTAGGTTGATTATTCGCTTCGGTTTATAATATTAAGAATCCCTTGTCCCACGGGGACAATTCAATTGGTGATTGAAGTAATGTGAAATATGTGAAAACTGAGAGATCCAAGTTTCAAATCCCCAAAATTGTGACCCAGTTTACAGAGAGGAGGAGAGGTCATAGACCCCAAAAAGTTTACTAGTAGTTACATGCCAGACGAGCTACTGGGTTCCTCTAGGATCTATATATTATTAATATACATTAGTCGCTCGAGATTTATTAGTCCCTTTTGGTTATAATATTTGTAAGATTATATATTATTAATCCTTGTGGTATATTTAATCCCAGAGTTTAATATCAATTCTTTGGTTTTTTTAGTATTTTAAATGCATTAGGTGATAATTTAATGCCTTGGTTTATAATATAATCCTTGGATTTTTAATATTAATACTTTTGATTATAATATTAATCACTTCCGGTTATGATATAGCCGATATTCATTTAATTTGTTAATATATTCTAACTTATATACTATATTTATATATATTATATAATAGTATATATATAATATTGACAATTACTGACACATTAAACAACCTAATCTAAAATGCAATGAGATTAATGGAAAATCTATTGAATTTATTGAGAGATACAATGAATAACTTATTATACCCTATTGAGATTATTGAAATTTCTAACTAAAAAAATACCAACAAATAGTCATATGATTTGAAAACTATATAAACCTATTAAAATATACTAAAAATATATTGAATTTATTGAGAGATACAATGAATAACTTATTATACCCTATTGAGATTATTGAAATTTCTAACTAAAAAAATACCAACAAATAGTCATATGATTTGAAAACTATATAAACCTATTAAAATATACTAAAAATATATATGTTAAATAATATGGAGATGAATCATTGCTCCTCTTTCTTCCTAATTATAACCTTATATAAATTCTATATAAGCTATATATTAAAAAGCCTTAAAAAAATATAAACCCAAGATTATTAATTTAACGTCATAAACCCTAATAATTGTTACAATGTAATAAATAACCACAAAGTTTATATATATATATATATAAATAAGAATTTGAATATTTTGTTCATTTAGAATATTGATCTTATATTTTTATCTTAATTTTGTGGGTTTATAATAATTAATAAATACTTTTGTTTATAACACTTTGCTTTATAGTATTAACAAATACTTTGGTTAATTGATTTCTTAAGTTTATATTATTAATAATCTCTTCGATTTATTAATACCTTAGTTTTATAATAAATCACTTGGGTTTATTAATAGCTTGAGTTTATGTTATTAATAATCCCTTGGTCTATAATATTAATAATCCCCACGGGTTATTAATCCCTTGACTTTATAATATTCTTGGGTTTATTGATCTCTTAGATTTATAATATCAATTCCTTGGGTTTATAATATTAATCGATTGAGTATATTAATGTCTTGGGTTTATAATATTAATCCCAAGGGTTGTCTCAGGGGGCAACTCAATTGGTGATCGAAGTAAAGTGAAATCTGTGAAAACAGAGAGATCCAATGTTCAAATCCCTCGATTGTGATCCAATTTACTAAGAGGACATGCCTTAGATCCCCAGGGGTTTACTAGTAGTTACGTGTGAGGCATGCTGCTAAAAAACATGCCTTAGATCCCCTGGGGTTTACTAGTAGTTACGTGTGATGCATGGTGCTAAAAAACATATTAATCCATTGGGTTTATAATTTTAATCTGTTAGGTTTATTGATCCCTTGGGTTTATAAAATTAATAATCCTTTGGGTTTATAATGTCAATTGCTAAATTTTATTAATACCTTGAGTTTATATTAATAGTACCTTGGGTTTATAATATGAATCTTTTGGATATATATATACAAAACATTAAACAACATATTCTAAAATGCAACCATATTGATGAAAAATCTATTAAATCTATTGATAAATACAATGGATAATTTAATAGAATCTATTGAGATTATTGAAAGTTATAATAAAAAAGACCAAAAAGTATTCATATTTGAAATTATGAAAATTTAACAAAATTTACCAAAAATATATGTGTTACAATAATATGAAGATACATCATTGCTCCTCTTTCTTCCCAAGTGTAAACTATATATAAATGTTATATAACCCATATATTGGCAGACCACAGATAATTACAAACAACATAATTACTAAAATATTTAAACCCTATATATGTTAGCAATGCGAATAAATAGCAGCTAGAATCAAATTATAAATATGATATGGTTATTATATTTAGTTTAATATTAACGAGATTTATATAAGTTTAACCATTATCATTACTTCTATTTATGGTAAGATTTTTGACAATTATAATTAAGGGACATAATAGTAATGTCGAAAAGGTAAAATAATTATGATTCCATTTAATATATAAATGGCCGGTTTGAAGATTTATTAATTAAACATATATAATAATTATGAATTATAAGTATAGAAGGCAAATAGATATAATATCACTAAATACTATACTAAATAACATAATAGTTCCCATATTAATAGGTACAATATATTATATAATAGAAACTATAATATTATATATATTGAGAAGCAATACATGGTTGTGCTTTATCTATATAGTTATTATCTAATTAGAAATGATTAACTATTTAATAATTATTAATGTGTTTGACTGGTTTATATCAATCACATTTATTAATGTGGTTGTATATGTGTTTCATATATACTTATAAACTTATATCAATCACATTAATATGTTTGTGCTAGTAGTTAAATTATTTAACTCCTCTCACCATTACACACCCATCTCTTACCTCAAACTATTATATATTGTATGATATATTTTTCAATTTTTAATAAAACTTAACTATCTCCCATCTAATTTATACACTATGTTAAGACTCCTTTAAAGTTATTATTTGAATGAGTCCTTTGGACTAGTTTTAAAAAATTTAGCACTTAATCATTACTGGCCTCCTTACCAGATATAATTCAATTCCACTATTTTTAATAATTTGAAATCATGATACAAGTATTATTCAATAATTTTACTCAAGGTGTGGTAGATTAATGAAGTTATGAGCATAATGAGAGATTATTCTACATGACACTAGCTAGCGAAAATACCACACAATATTAACCCAAATTATCACAAAAGACTTTATATGGCCAGTCATTATGATTAATACTAAGCATTGTTGAACTATCAACACACATACATATAATGCATTCCAGTTCTACCAACACACATACATATAATGCATTTCAGTTCTATCATAGCTGGTGTTTTTCTTATATATTGTTGCATTTTTTTAATGGTGGTGTTGATCCAATGCTCCTGTGTGTTTTGTGGATTTGTTAACTCTAGCGACGTATTAACACCTACGGGTTTTGGTGTAACCGCAATGACTCCAACAAGTGGTATCAAAGCCAAAAGTTTCCAGTTCGAAACACACCTGGTTCGTGTTGAGGGGGGAGATTGTTGTGCTCCCCGTTAATAGCGGTGTTGATCCAACACTCCCCTGTATTTTCTGAATCTGTTAAATCTAGCGATGTGTTTATTTACTAATTCTTGAGCATTTTGATGTAATGAAAATAATATCTCCAACACATATAAAATTTGATTACCCGTTGTATCAGAGTTGGAGTTGTCTCACATGTAGTCCTGGAATTTGATGGCCTGTAGAATGATTTTTCGATCCAAAGACGGTGTTTGACAGGGAATACATGTAGAATGATTTTTCGATCCAAAGACGGTGTTTGACAGGGAATACACGTCATTAATTATAGGCAAAAAAAAGAAGAAGAAAAGAGAGATATAATTTTAAGGGGTCAATTTGAAGCATAGTGGGTTTTGTTAACTCCTGGTTGATCTCCTGGACTTTTGTAATTGGGTGTTATTCGTTTATGTAAACCAATCGATCTCTTATGAGCTATGAGTTGCCGAACACAATGTGATTTTTTAAGGGGTTTGGGAATACTGGGTAGCTGCTATATTACAAGAATTCGACCCACTAAATTAACTTTTGGAAGCTATATTTACAAGAATTCGACCAACTAAATTAACTTCTGGAGCTTCCAAACACAATAGGATAATAATAGAAATAAATATATAATATTCACTGTTTACTTTAAATCCATGAGCATGAATATAATAATTTTCCCAGGTTGCCCGTATCTTACCAATGCACT
>APFE030725214.1:0-49605 GCA_000404065.3 Pinus taeda
TGTGATTTAAAATATATATGTGGAAGAAATATTTCTTGAAAGGCTGGCACATTCTGAGGAGGAAGTTGGGAAAAGGTAGTTGTTGAAACTGCAATCAAACTACCTTTCCTAACTGGAAAGGCTTCCAGAGAAAAGGGGGGAAGGAGGCAAAAATCTGTGTTGTAGGGACAGGCGGAAGAGAATAGAGGCTACGTCTCATGAGGGATAGACAGCCAAGCACTAAGTGCGTTCTTATTGAGGATAGTGATCTAGTAAGGGAAAGCTAGGGGGGAGACTCTAGTCTTGAAAGACAAGTCTCATGGTTGGGCGGTCAAAAAGAGAGAAGCAACAAGAATCAAGGTGAACCACTTAGGAGTCCTATCCACCTGGTAGAGACTAGGTAAGTAGGAAAAATCCCTTGGATATCTGTTAAATAATCTGCTAAATTTTCCTCGTAGGAAATGTGTTAAATATTTTATATGTAACTGCTCAAGAAACGAATGAAGGGGTCTGGTTTATTTGATTATTAGTAGATAACTGTGCATAGATACCATTCTCTTACCTCTATGTTAAATGAAAAAGATGAAATTAGAAAATATGTAATAGCAGAAATAACCTTAGGTGATGGAATTCGAGAATAGTGATTAGGGTCTGTGGCCAAATCATACAAACCTCTCAGGGATAGTGAGTAACCTTAGGCTTCAAATTCTACAGTTCACAATAACAAAGATAGGGGTGTAATCGATAAACAAAAAATTACAAATGTGATTACCCATCCTTGAACTGAAGTAAAGCTACGCAATTGGTATTCTACTCTCCTCGGAAAAATTCTTGCTAAAATTGAAGAAAGGTTGTTGTGCGGTTAAGAGGAAATAGTAATAATTGGAACAAAATCATAAGCATGGGGGCGTCAACATTCAAGCTCTAGAATCGTTATCGATTCTAACTTGTGGTGAAATCTAGGCAAGAGACCCAGATGGTTTTTATTAAACTATGGACGGGTAGAAAATTACAATAGAGTCTGAGTTAACAAATTGGGTGTATATAAAGTGGACAATCGAAACCCTACTATGGCCTAGGATAAGACCCTAGGTTCCCTTTGGGAGGTTGTGCATCTTGAGAAAAGTCAAAGACCATCATATTCAAGAAACAAACTAAGGAATAAGAACCAAGCCCCTAGAATGGCAATGCTCTCGCAAGGGAGATCGAGCCATTAGGGAATTTCTTACTGCTAGTACTGAATTGAACCCGGAGGGTTGTCACTGTTGAATGAACTTTCAATCACAGGCAGATAATGACAGTTTTCCTAACCTCGTTACAGGTCGTTAGATGGTGACTCGTTATAACTCTGAGGAAACTTGGAAGAATATCCCTACAAAGGAAATGTTCTAACGATTAAAACACACCAGCAACAACCTTCAAAATGAATTATTTTAGTGGTAGTTCGACAGAACATAGTTTGTTGGTTCTAACACAACATATGTATAATAAAACTCAAAATCTTGGAATAAACTTCAGCATGAAACCATATATAAAAAAAGTATTACAAAGCCATTGTTTGAAACAGTAATATAATTGTCCATTACTTAAATTGATACATAAATTAGAAACCAAGTCAAAAATCCCTGCTGGAAAACAATATGGACTCAGCTTTTGCCGAGTGGAACTTAATAAGGAAAAGATAGTTCTGATACAAGTGCCCATATAAACTGGAAGGAGAAATGTAACCCAATTATACATAACATCAATATACAGAGATTTATTACAACTACATGGAAGATCTTAAAAGATGATCTATTAATGCAATTAGATTGCAATCAAGGCAACTTTCGCCTGAATCTACAACATCGCGACTGAGCCTTGGCCAGGAGAGCCTATGGCTTCAGACTTTATATTTTCAAGACTACAGAGGAACTCTATCCCCACCACAGTAAGAACCCTTTCTGCAGCTAAAACCATAAGAAACAGAGGAGTGTCTTTCAATCCTTGAGAATAACAAACTCGAGAGCAGTGAACTCTCCTCAAACAAGCCAAACCTGAGTTTTGGGTGCTCACCCGGCTTCCCACGTTGGATGTGAGCAACCGAATTAGTAGAACTTGTTTCCCCATGCCAAATCGACCTCCTCTGGCTCGACCATCCCCATTCCATCCGAAAACCTGTAAACCAGAGGGAAAACTGTTAGGGTTTGGACGAAACGTTGTAAGCATCAAAACTGAATTTGCAGAGACAAAAGTAAGCAAATTGTATAAGGCACCTATAGAACGGTGTGTAAATTACCTGGAGGTGGGGTGGACCAGCTCTGGCGGATCGAACCCTCGCTACAGGAACTGGTTTGTGCATAGGTTGAACGCAGCAGGAAGCAGACCGAGCGAGAACGTGCATCGAAGCAAAATGAGGGAAAATGAACCATACCACCAGATAAACGATCACAAAACCCGAGGTTAATGCTTGACCCTTCGATTCACCACCCACATTCCTGACCGTCAAATGCTGGAGGCGACTAAGGTACATGATCACCAATGGATGCCATCCCTTGCCATGCCACCATGACCAAGCAGGAAGTGAGTGACAGGCCAGGTGGAAAGCACAAATGTAGCCAACTGTGGGTGGAGTACCAATGTCCTGGGGTGATGGTACCATAGAATAAATGGGAGAAACAAGCCAAGCATCGACAAAATAAATGCATGAGTCACACTTATTACTGGAAAGAGTTTCTCCTACTGTTGGTTCCCGCAGCCAGAAATAGGAATTGCATATGAAAATTTTACATAGTGCTATTACATTAAACCTTAGACCGAAAGTTCACACTGTAAAACTAGCAGATAAAAAAAAAATTACTATGACATATTTTATTGAAGGGAGATGTGACAAGTGGTATCAAAGCCAAGTTACAAACACTGTGGCCTTTGGGAAAAACTGAAAGCTGAAAATTAAAAAAAATTGGAAATTGATAGATAAACAGAGTGTTTAAAATTATTTTCCATTTCTGTTGAGCAGTTTAAGAAGAATAGATAGTGTACTCACCCTCTTGTTTGTGAATTGTTGTTTTCTGACACTTTTCTTATGTTAAGTACAAAAATAGAGTACTGTGAGTATGTGGAGAACACATAGTGCGTCACGCAAGTTTGTGGGGGGTCAGGGACCTGCAATTGGTCCTACGAGAAATCCTGAGCTATGGGTATAGCTTGAGGAGGAGGCTCGCAATACAAATGAGGCTATTTTGGAGATGGTGGAGGAATTGAAAAATGAAATGGCCCGGTTACGTGAAGATAATGCATGACTAATGACGGAGCAAGAAAGAATTATAAAGAGACTGTCTGATAGGCAGAACTAGCCTCCAGTTAATCCTAGTGTGGAACAGCAGAGGATGTCAGAAGAACAAAACCACCATATAGAACTTGAAGGGTCAGAAGAGAGGGAGGAAACATCTGATAATGTATTCGAACAATAGACCTCAAAAAGGCAATGTATAGAGTTGGAAGGAGAGTTTTGTAGGATTAAACCGCCACAGTTGGACAGGGAATAGGAGGAAGTAGCTGAGGCATGGTCAATTAATATGAAAAAATATTTCTAGTTATACGAATATGATCATAACCTTAAGGCACAATTGGCCATTTTTCAACTGCAGGGAAAAGCTACCCTGTGGTGGGAAGAAGTTAAGATCGTAAATGGGGTAAGCGAGTAGACCATAACTTGGGAGAAATTTCAAAGGTACTTCAAAGAAATATACGTGACCGAGCATTTTTACGATGAAAAGGCAAGGGAATTCCATGACTTGCAGTTGGGGCAGCAGACCATGGATGAATTTATCACCCGTTTTACCTCGTTGCTTCCTTATGTGCCATATATTAGAGAAGAAAAAGCTAAGGTGTAAATATTTGTTAGTAGTTTACCCTTGTATATGCGGGAAAGGATTGAGTTTGACAATCCAAAGACAATGGATGAAGCTATCTACAAAGCTAGGATTTGCTACCAGCAGAGTAAATAGAAAGAGGAAGTTCTAGGCAAAAGATGGAGAGAGAAAAGAGGTAATAAGTCAACTCAGAACAGTAAAGGAAATAGTAGTGGTGGAAGAAAGGGAATTGTCAAGGGACAGAACAATAGAACTATAAAGAAAAATTCATTCAAATCCAAGCCAACCAATGAGTCCAGAGTTGGCGAACAACCTGCAAGATTGGACAACAAAGGGACAGAAAGACCCCCAGTACAGTGTTGGGGTTGTGGAGGGCCTCACTACATCAAAAATTGTCTACAGTGAAAGGGAACTGAACAATTATCCCAACTGCATGAAGCATCGATGGTCGGCGATGTAGGAAGTAGCATACCGAGGATTAATGCAGCCCTGGACAATTGTCAGGTGGAGTACCAGCCGACCATGGTGGAAATTGAAGTTAAAATTTTAGACCTTACTGTAGCTATTTTAATTGACCCAGGATCCACATTAAGTTACATCAGTCCTAAGGTGGTAGAACATTGTAAACCGCAACCTGTTAAATTCAAGATTCCGCAGCTAGCACAACTAGCTACAGGGGCCAAGAGGCGAGTGCTAGCAAAATTCAATAAGTGCTCTTTAACAATAGTAGGGCAGCCAGTAATGGCATATTTAAATGTGCTCCCCCTTGGTTCATATGATGTTATAATTGGGATGGACTCATTAGAAAAGCACCGGTCATTAGTCAATTGCAAGACAAAGACTATTTATTATAGGGATGAACTTGGAGCTAAGCAAGAGAGGTAAGGAATTAAGCGGCCAGTATAGGTTTGGCCAATAACTACATCTCAGTTAGCTAAATTCATCAAGAAGGGGTGTCAAATTTATGCCATCCAAGTGGGCTATGCTGACTCGAAGGATAAAACAACCACGTTGGATAACATCCCTATGATAAAAGAATTTGCAGATGTGTTCCCAGAAGAGATTCTGCGACTGTCGCCTAAGAGGGATATAGACTTCACTATTGAATTGGTACCAGGGGAAACACTAGTATCGCAAGCGCCCTATAGAATGAGTGTACCTGAGTTGACAGAGTTAAAAACATAGTTACAAGAACTGCTAGATAAAGATTATATTCGCCCCAGTGTGTCCCCATGGGGAGCCCCAGTGTTATTCATTAAGAAGAAAGACGGGACCCTTTGCATGTGTATAGATTATCCTGAGTTGAACAAACTTACCATCAAAAATAAGTATCCTCTACGTGGGATTCATGAATTGTTCGGGCAAGTGAAAGGTGAAACAATATTTTCCAAGATCGATTTGCGATCAGGTTATCACCAAATCAAAATTAAGGAAGAAGACATAGCTAAAAGAGCTTTTAGAACAAGGTACGGGCATTACGAGTTTGTAGTGCTACCCTTTGGGTTAACTAATTCCCTTGCAACTTTCATGTGCTTGATGAACAACATATTTCATCAATATCTGGATAAATTTGAGTTGATTTTCATCGATGATATATTGATATATTTGTGCACTATGGAAGAGCACAAGTAGAACCTTAGATTGGTGCCATAAACCCTTCGAGAACACAAGTTATATGCTAAGTTCAACAAGTGCGACTTCTTCAAGGAAGAAATATAGTATCTGGATCATATAATCACAAAGGAAGGGATCGCGGTGGACCCTGAAAAGATAAGATCCATAATGGAATGGCCCTTAGCAAAATATGTAGCAGGCATTAGGTCCTTTATTGGGTTAGCCGGTTATTACAGATGATTTGTTGAAGGCTTCTCAAGAGTGGCATACCCCATCACTTCTTTACAGAAAAAGGGAAGAGCATTCAAATGGACCCTAGAATGCCAAAGAAGGCTTGAGTAGCTTAAGCATCTACTCACCACAGCACCCATTTTGAGCATAGCTGATCCTAATAAGGACTATGTGGTGTGCACTCACACAAGCAAGGAAGGTGTGGGAGGTGTGTTAATGCAAGAAGGGAAAGTGATTGCGTATGAGTCAAGGAAACTAAAAGAGCAGGAGAAGAAATATTCTTCCTATGACTTAGACCTCATAGCCATCATACACGCCTTGAAGATGTGGTGATATTATCTCATGGGAAGGGAATTTTTATTACTCACAGACCACCACAATCTGACCAATTATTTTAGCCAGCCCACTTTGAACATGAGGCAATCATGGTGGGTAGATTTCCTAAGTGGTTTTGACTTTGAGATCAAACACTTGAAGGGGAAAGAAAACCAGCTGGCAGACGCTCTGAGTCGGAAATTAAAATGTTCGTATGAAATTTCCTTTAGCGAATGGAAGAGCCCCTTCAAGGAAATGATAAAAAAGGCAGCAGAACAAGATACTATATACCAACAAATAAAACAACAAGTATAGCAGTCTACTAACGAGGGGAACTGACAAGGTTATGAGGTAGATGATGCTGGAATATTGTATTATAAAAAGACACTGTATGTACCTAATCAAAACAGTCTTAAAAATTTGATTTTGGATCAATTTCACATCAGTCACTATGCTGGACACCCATGCTATCAGAAAATGATCATTGCACTTCGAAAAGAGTACTATTGGCAAGGCATAAAGAAGAACGTGGCCAAGTATTTAGCACGATGTTTGCAGCGCCAACAAATTAAGGCTGAGCATCAACATCAATCGGGGTTATTGCAACCATTACCCATTCTAGAATGGAAGTAGGAAACCATTTCTATGGATTTTATAACAGGGTTCCCTAAGACAAAGAAGAATAACGATTCTATTATGGTGGTGGTGGACAAATTGAGTAAAGCAGCACACTTTATACTTGTACAATCCACCTACAGAGCTATAAAAATTGCCCATATTTTCATGCAAAATGTGTTTAAATTGCATGGACTTCCGAGGGCGATAATTTCCGACCATAACATGGAATTCCCATCAGTTTTCTTGAAGACATTATTTGCAGAATTAGGGACATAGCTGAACTTCAGTACAACATATCACCCCGAGACCAACGGACAAACCGAGTCAGTAAACCAGCTTGTAGAAGATATGTTAAGGGCATATGTCATGCAGCAACCAACTCAGTGGTAGGATTATTTGCACTTGGTAGAGTTTGCGTACAATAACGTCTATCATACCTCCTTACAAATGAGCCCCTTTGAAGTTCTCTATGCGTAGAAGTGTCGAACACACTCAAACTATGGTGGACCTGAAGACAAATTAAGGCTAGGGTCGGGAATGCTTAAGGAAATGGAAGAAATGGTAAAAAATCTATGATCTAATTTAAAGGCTCCCTAGGATAGGCAAAAGAACCTTGCTGACCAGAAGAGGAGGTTTAAGGAATACCAGGTTGGTGACCAAGTATATGTAAGAATTCAAGCAAGGAGGAGTGCATTGCAATGGACTAGGTGTGCCATGTTGGCACCTCGATATTGTGGACCATTCCAAGTGTTAGCAAGAATTGGGTTGGTGGCTTACGAGCTTTCCCTAGCAAGTCACATCCGAGTCCACAATGTCTTCCATGTCTTTGTGTTAAAAAAATATGTTTATGATCCTAAACATGTGATCAGATGGCAGGATATAGATGTGAGAATTATTTCGAGTAGACCAGTGGAAAAGTTACTTTAGAAAATACTAATTTGGAATGTTGCTTGTTGCAGGTCGAACCAGAAGGAGAGGTCTTGGTGAAGCTGCTGAGCATCCTCGACTAGAGAGAAGTACAACTACGGAAGCGAGCTATTACCCAAGTTAAAGTGTAGTGGCAGCACTCTCAGCCTGATGAGGCCAATTGGGAAGATGAAGAGCTCATGAAAAAGGCTTATCCAGAGCTGCTTATGAACATCAGACATGGGGATGATGTCCAATCTTAGGAGGGGGAGATGTGATTCCCCAAGATAATGTAAATAATTGATTTTTCACTGTGGTAAAAGATAGAACTATGTATGATATTGTAAACTATTTGAAAAATTAATAGTATTGTTATTTTTATTGTGTGCTTTAAAATATATATGTAGAAGAAATATTTCTTGAAATGTTGGCAGCTTCTAAGGAGGAAGTTGGGAAAAGACAGTTGTTGAAACTGCAATCAAACTACCTTCCCTAACTAGAAAGGCTTCGAGAGAAAAGGGGGAAGGAGACAAAAATCTGCACTATAGGGATAGGCAGAAGAGAATAGAGGCTAAGTCTAGTGAGGACCAGATAGCCAAGCATTGAGTGCATTATTGCTGAGGATAGTGATCGAGCAAGGGAAAGATACGAGGAAACTTTGGTCTTGAAAGACGAGTCTCACGATTGGGTAGTCAAAAAGAGAGAAGGAGTAGGGATCCAGGTGAACCACTGAAGAGTCCTATCCACCAGGTAGAGACCAGGTAAGTAGGAAAAATCCCTTGGATATGTGTTAAATAATCTACTAAATTTTCCTTGTAGGAAATGTGTTAGATATTTTATATGAAACAGATGAAGGGGTCTCGTTTATTTGATTATTAGCAGATAATTGTGCATAGAAAACATTCTCTTACCTCTATATTAAATGCAAAATAAGAAACTAAAAAATATGTAGTGGCAGAAATAACCTTAGGTGAAGGAATTCGAGAATATTGATTAGGGTCTGTGGCCGAATCATACAAACCTCTGAGGGATAGTGAGTAACCTTAGGCTGCAAATTCTACAGTTCACAGTAACAAAGGTAAGAGTATAATCGATAAACAGAAAATTACAAATGTGATTACCCAGGCTTGAAACCGAAGTAAACCTACGCAATCGGTATTCTAATCTCCTCGGAAAAATTCCTTCTAAAACTCAAGAAAGGTTTTCATGTGGTTAAGAGGAAATAGTAACAACTGGAACAAAATCGTAAGCATGGGGGGTCAACATTCAAGCTCTAGAATCGTTATCGATTCTAACCTGTAGTTAAATCGAGGCAAGAGACCTGGATGGTTTTTATTAAACTATGTACGGGTAGAAAATTACAATAGAATTTGAATTAGCAAACTGGGCGTATATAAAGTGGATAGTGAGAACCCTACTCTGGCCTAGGATAAAACCCTAGGTTCCCTATAGGAGGTTGTGCATCTTGAGCAAAGTCAAAGACCGTCATATTCAGGAAACGTAATAAGAACCACGCCCCCAATATGTCAATGCTTCGGCAAGGGAGACCGAGCCGTTAGGGAATTTCTTACGACTAGTACTAAATTGAACCTGGATGGTTGTCAATGTTGAATGTATTTCCAATCATAGGTAGACAATGGTGGTTGTCCTAACCTGGTTACAGGCGATTAGATGGTGACTTGTTATAACTCTGAGGAAACTTGGAAGAATATCCCTAGAGAGGAAATGTTCTAATGATTAAAACACACCATCAACGACCTTCAAGATGAATTATTTCAGTGGTAGATCTATAGAAGAGAGTTTGCTCATTCTAACATAAAATACGTATAATAAAACTCAGAATCTTGGAATAAACTTCCGCATGAAACCATATATAAAACAAGTATTAAAGAGTTGTTGTTTCAAACAATAATACTATTGTCCATTACTTAAATTGATACAGAAATTAGAAATCAAGTCAAAAATCCCTGCTAGAAAACAGTATGGACTTTGCTTTTGCCAAGTAGAACTTAATAAGGAAAACATACTTCTATACAAGTGCCCATATAAACTGGAAGGCGAAACATAACCAAGGTATACACAACATCAATATATAGAGATTTATTACAATTACATGCCAGATCTTAAAATATGATCTATTAATACAATTATATTGCAATCAAGGCAACCTTCGCTTGAATGTACAACAGCACCGCCAAGCCTTGGTGAGGAGAGCCTACGGCTTTAGACTTTATATTGTGAAGACCACAGAGGAACTCTGTCCCTCTGCAGCTAAAACGAGAAGAAATAGAGAAATGTTTTTCAATCCTTGAGAATAGCAAACCCGAGATCACTCAACTCTCGTGAGACAAGCCAAACCCGAGTTTTTTGGTGCTTACCCGGCGTCCCACATTGGATGTGAGCAAACGAGTTAGCAGTAGCTATTTCCCCATGCCAAATCAACCTCCTCTCGCTCCACCATCAATATTCCACCCAAAAACCTATAAACTAGAGGGAAAACTATTAGGGTTTGGATGAAACATTGTAAGCATCGAAATCGAAAGAAGCAAGAAAATTGTATAGGGCACCTACAAAACGGCGTGTAAATTACCTAGAGGTGGGGTGGACTAGCTCAAGTGCATCTAACCCTAGCTCCAGGAAGTGGTTTGCGCACAGGTTGAATGCGGCAGGAAGCAGACCGAGCGAGAACGAGCATCCAAGCAGAATGAGGGAAAATGAACCATACCTCCAGATAAACCATCACAAAAGCCTAGGTCAATGCTCGACCCTTCGATTCACCACCCACATTCGTGACCGTCAATCACTCGAGGCGCACGAGGCAGATGATCACCTATGGATGCCAGCCCTTGCCATGCCAGTGTGACCAAGTAGGAAGTGAATGACAGGGCAGGTGAAAAGCGCAAATGAAGCCACCTGTGGGTGGAGTACCAACGTACCAGGGCGATGGTACCATAGAATAAATGGGAGAAACAATCCAAGAAGCAGCAAAATAAATGCATGAGTGAGACTTACAGTCGGAAAGAGTTTCTCCAACTACTAGGTCGAGGAGCTAGAAAGAGGAATTGCATATCAACATTTTACTAGTGCTATTACATTAAACCTTAGACCGAAAGTTCCCACTGTAAAACTAGCATATAAAAATGTTTTACTATGACATATCTTATTGAAGGGAGATGTGACAATTGACCAATATATATTATGCATCATTATTAAATATGTAAAAAATAATATTTAATCTATTAATTTTGTTTATAAAATAATAAAAAATATTATTATTAATAATATAATGAATTATTGACTATGATCAAATTTATTATACATTTTCTCTATTGATTAATTATAACATATAACAATCAAGCTTTACTAGCACAACTAATTTAGGATAGGCTTCCTAAGCAAGGGAGGTCAAGATGAGATCTCATGGGGTGGTTGTGCAGTGTGGTAAGGGGAGGAGACATGGTAAAAAATCCACTAAGATAAGGGTTGGTGTCATCTAGCCACACTACCATCTCTTGTGACTTTGACCACTTAGATGCCCCTAGTTGGTGGCTCCTCAAGCCACAAATCAACCATGGAGGATCACACATAAATTGACAAAAAAAAAAAAATTAATAATCATAAAAAATTAGAGAAAAAAATTCAAATTTAACTAAAAATTATTTTAGTTATTTAATAATTATTCTAATAATTTATAATTAAATATAGATTTCATACTTGAATTTAGCTTCCATATTTGTTAGGTATTAAAATAATTGAAATGTACAAAATTAAATCAATAAAAACTTGAATTTACTAGTTTATTATAAAATAAACTAATCATTATTCAATAATAATATTAATAATTTATAGTGACACACATTATTATTAATAATACACTTTGATTGGGCCTAATGGTTAAGAGTATGCTTTTCCTCCTAAGAGGTTGTTGGTTCAAAACTAGGAGGTAGAGTATGTATGCTTTAGTAAACTTAGCAATGGAGGTGGGTACCTTGTTCCACAAACAAAAGGGTCTCATACACCATTTGGTGTCTTCATTGAAAAGTCCCTAAAATCTAATAATAATGATATTTATAATATAGATCAAAAAAATCTAAAATCTAACTATGTATAATTTAATTGTAAATTAATCCTCAACCTTTAATACCTTTTAGTCTTTAATGCCTTTTTAGTCTTTTTTAGTAACATAATAATACAAACTTACAAAATGAAATAAATTTATTTTATTAGCTAAATAATAAACATTTACAAAATCAAATCATTAAAAAGTTAGCGTTGGTGGTTATAAAATAAAATAATAAAAAAATTGACTTGATTCGCATTCTAATGGTGGTAAATGGTTAATTTTTGGTCCCATGATATTTCGACATCCGAAGGCATACCAGATTGCAAAGCTTCCCATAGTTTGTTCAGGGGAAGTTTTAAAGATTGATAATTTTTTAGTTATAAAATATTTTTTTTTTAATTATAATTAAATTATAAAATTAATACTTGAATTTTAACTTTCAATATTTCACAGATTAGAGGATTAAATTTAAGATTTATTTGAAGAATCTTAAATTGTTTCAATTTTCAAAGTTTACTAGTCCATTAATTATAGATATATATAAATAAGTAAAAAAAAATTGTTTAAATTTAATTTTATTATTTAATAAAATTACAATCTATAATTAAAATTAATTACAATGGTTTATTATTAAATAATAATAATTTTTATAACTTATAGTTAAATTACTAATTTAATTATTTAATTTGGCTTCGATATCTTTTGGTCAGCAAAATAATACAAATTTACTTAATGAAACCATAAAAAACAAAATTGAATTTACTCATTATGAAATGAACTTAATAAAAATAGACTTGATTTCCACATGAACATCTATGGTTAATTTTAGGTTTCCTCATATTGCGAGATAGGGAGAGGGACCATATTAAAAGTCTTGAATAGTTGGTTTGTTTGCGGGTGTCTTTATAATTATATAAAGTTGCTTCTGTATATCGTGTCGGGAAACTGTCACTACAATAAAGAGGGTGAAGGAGTGGGCAGTAGAGGATTTCTCGATGGTATAAAACTTTTTTCTTTCAGTGCTGAGATGTCTCGACCCTATAAAACTTTTTACTTTCCAAGTCCAGAAATCGCATCTGGAGTAACTTTCAGGCTTAACTAGTGAACCCTATTACGTATATTCTCGAAACAGTTCGGCGAGCTTACTTGTCTGAGAGGCACTGAAAGTGGACACTAGGTTTTCACTTGGTGCTATAACGCTGGCGCAGAGACGAAAGTCCAGAGATCATATATAAAAACATTCAGAGGATCCATGGATTCTGAGGGCGATCAGAAGAAGGACAAGCCCAGACTGTTTGGAGTGGATCTAAACCTGGATTCTGAGGGCGATCAGAAGAAGGACAAGCCCAGACTGTTTGAAGTGGATCTAAACATGGATTCTGAGGGCGATCAGAAGAAGGACAAGCCCAGACTGTTTGGAGTGGATCTAAACCTACGCTGCCCTAATTTCAGCCTTAACGAACCCCCGGAAACGTCATATTTAGCGGGCGAAACACGTGCAAAGAAGCAAGGTCATCAGGAGGTACCAAAGTTAGCGGTTTCTGCTTCCAAGAGCAGAAGCACCGCCCAGGGCCCTAAACCCCGCGTCTTTTCTTGCCGCTATTGCTCGAAAACGTTCTCCAGTTCTAAGGCACTCGGAGGCCATCAGAATGCCCATAAGAATGAGCGAACTGCAAGCAAATCTAATCCCGTTTTGAATAGCCCGCCAACTGACAACTTTCAGTTTCCCGTTGTAGGGCAGCAGCCCAGTAATGTTATGTTCGATTCCAACCCCAGGTTTTCTCACAAGTTTGAGCTGCAGAGAGTTGACCTATCAAATTATCGGCCTCACTTCGAGCAGTCGCAGCCCAATCTTCAGGGAGAATTTTCCTCCAGTTCTCTTTCTTGTGTAAAAAGGGCCAGAAATGTTGGAGGGCAGCAGCCTAGTAATGCTATGCAGATAGTTGACCTATCAAATTATCGGCCTCACTTCGAACAGTCGCAGCCCAATCTTCACGGAGAATTTTCCTCCAGTTCTCTTTCTTGTGTAAAAAGGGCCAGAAATGTTGGAGGGCAGCAGCCTAGTAATGCTATGTTTGATTCCAACCGCAGGTTTTCTCACAAGTTTGAGCTCCAGAGAGTTGACCTATCAAATTATTGGCCGCACTTCGAACAGCAGCATAATTTTAACGGAGAATTTTCGTCGAATTCTGTGTCTTCTGTTAAAAAGCCCGGAGATGACATCGAATTGGTGAGTAGCTCTTTATCTTTTGCGAAAAGGGCCAGAAATGGCACCGAATTGGGGTCAACCTCTTCTCCTTCTGTGAAAAGTGCCAGAAACGAAGATCCTCAGCGGCATAATACATCTGATAATACAGAACATGCGGAGCTTGACTTGTCTTTGCATCTTTGAGCCGTTCAAAATCTTATATTCTTTAATTGCAGTATGGAACATTTAAAATTTGAACTTCCATTCCATTACCCAGGCTCGCCATGAACTCTGTACAGTGCGCTTGAACGTATTCTTCGATATGATGATATATTGAGTTTACTTCGTGACGATATTCTTTATTTCATATAGTCAGCTTTGTGATATAATCATAAGCATGGAGGACTTGGATTTGATAATAATTTATTATCAAACATAAACTAATTTAGGGTCAATGTCTGTATCTCGCATAGATTTCTCGGAGCTTTGTAAATTGTTAATATAATAATGGTTATTATCAAATTTCTTCATAAATAATGTGGGATTCAGTATAGATTTATGTGATCCGAGCTAAAGTGTTCACCAAATCTCTAAAGAAATACCTGGAGAGTCACGACACTGCTTTCAGAAAGTAATATCAGCCACTTTTTTCCAAATTTTTTTGGAGTTGTATTTTTGGATATTCTGGTAATTAAGAAATTGACCTTAAATCTAGATTTGTTGCAGTTAAAATGGTTTTTAACTGCATATTTGTATTCATCATCCTGGAAAACTACTTGCAATTCCAATAAATTGCTGGCTGATTTTGACCCAAAAAACTCAGTGAAAAAGCTTTCAAAAAATAACATTATACACCACTGCCATTTTTTTCACCCAACTTCTCCATGGTTGAAGTCTCATTCAAACATTCCCCATGGTTGAAGTCTCATTCAAACATTCCTCTTCAGAGATGTTTAAAATCAAAGTGTATATGTCTTGCAGTTAATCATCATATTGGTTGTCATTTTTTTGGAATTAATTGTGTTTGACGTTAACTGCTCATTATTACTAATAGACCAAATCTTAATAAATTGAGAAAGCACCGTCCTAGAATTATGGAGATAAAGTAGATATAAAAAAACTTTATTAATGTTAATGTTAAGAAATTTTGGATTCCAACTTTTTTGAGAATCAAATTAATTAATATTAAATATTCTACTTTAACCAAAATTTCTAATTAAATACAACTAAATAATAAAATAACAAAAACTATTTAATTGAATAACTAAATATATTCCATTAAAATAAATATTTTAAAAATTATCCATAAGCTAATATAAAATAAGATTTTAATTAAACCCAAGGAATAAAATGATAAGATAATCAATGAGTAAACCTACTAATAAACAAAATGATAAGATAGTCTAGTAAGTATATTAATAAGAATGAAAAGTAAATGAAAGGACCATTAATGACGAGGTCCATGAATAAAGAGTTTCCAAAAGTTATAGGGGTGTTTTTTAATGAGAAGGGTCTTTCCAATTAGATTGGTTGATGTAGGGTCTTAGCTTGATCAAAGTGAATTAGGTGTTTGGTGTTCAAGGAATGTTATAACAATGCAACTTTTAGAATTTGATTATGAGTAGTGTCTACTATGTTCTCCTTAAGTCTAGCTTTGTCAGACCTTCCATTTTAGCCAATATAATATTTTCCATATGAACTTGGAATAAAGTAGACTCTAAGAGTAATACTAGGAGCCATTAGGCCTTTAGGAGATTTGTATAACTACTTGAGGGCTTTGTAAGGGTTGAATAAGGTTTTGATGTTCTTTTTAGATTATAATTTTGAAATATAATATGTTATGTCTTTCATATATAGAAGGGATAGGAGCCTTTTGGAGGGTTAATGAGGTCATTTGGAAAGTGCTAACAAGTAGATCTATAAGATTTCTAGATTTGGGAAGAAGAAGAATCATTCTTTATAAGGGGGTTGGTGAAGTGATCCTTATGGAGAGATAATAATTTGGGATCACAAATTTTGAGCCCCATAATGAAGAGGGTCTTTAACATAATACAATTCTCATTTGGGTGATGATGAGAGTTCACATAGAGGTATTGGTTAGCCTCAATTTTCTTCTAATATTCTTGAAAGGAAAGGGATCCATTAGAATGTCCAGTAACTACATGGTAATTTGATTATGTGAAGAGAGACTATTAAGATGGTTAATTGGTTTCTCAAGCCACTAATAAATTCCTTTTTACATATTTTTAAAGGATTAAGATAATCCATACTAAACAATAAATAAATATAATATAACCTTATACCAAAAACCTAATAAAAATACCACATCCTTTAAAATTATCCAATCTTCTTACCTAGGATGCATTTGATTTTATGAAATAGTAACTATAGGTTATATATTTACTTCATATTGATATAATTAGATTTTATTAAGTTTTTATTTTGTAATTACTCTATAATTATTCTCATCACATTTACATAGGTTATATATTTATTTTATACTGATGTAATTAAATTTTATTATGATCTTATTTTGTAATCATTATACGTTGATTTTTATCTTACAATTTTTTATGTAAAAGGGATAAAGCTAAAGTGGAAATTTTATAAAATTATAGGAAAAAAAGGTTTACACTTCAAAATATTTATTACTTCTTAACATTTGTTAAATATAAAATTAACCCCCACCCAACACACATTATAGATAGAGAGCATGTGTGAAATCCCATCTAACTACAGAAATCTAGTTCCTATAGTCCACCATATCCTCTAAAGTGAAACTTCATCCACCCTATGGGTGATGTCCAAAAGGTTGATGCTAAGTGGGCTTGTTTCCCAAATGCCTAGAAAATGTCGGGTCTAATCGAATCTCCCATGCCAACACTTTGTCAAGGAGGATAAAACATTTTATATTCTATGGCGACTCCACAATGGTTATTCAAAAAGAGGGAAAATTTCAGGGAGCTAGACAATTGTCTCCACATCTCTTTTATATATTATAACTTTACAATTGCTATTATTGGAGAAGGTGGACTTCTTCCATGTTAAGTGTCATCTCAACAATGATACGTATGCAATGGAAAGCAAAGGAGTTTCCATTGAAGAAGAAATTTTGGTCGTAGACCAAATTAATGGAAATTTCAATCCCTTGCCATAAAAAATTATAGTAATCATTTGGAGGATAGTTATCTCTTTTTATTAAAAATATAAAATGGATAGCTAAGTGATTATCGGAAAAATTGGATATACGTTAACATCCCTCTTCATTTTCTATCCCAGAATTTTCTTTCCTTGCAACAGGGTGTGACGATCAACGTCCACTTGGCTTTTCCATATGTGCGCATGCACTCTGTGGGATAGATGAACCATTAGCCAAGTCTATAATAGATCTAAAAGGATGGGAAGGGGGATGAAATCTAATTTTGAGGTGATTTGAGTATCTCTCACATAAAATTTGGATTTGAATATGCGCAAAGAATTAATTATTTGATATGGAATAATGGTCCTATGACTACATGATATAGTAAATGTTATTGAAATGGAAGAGAAGACTTTGGAAATGAAGGTGGTAGAATTTTGCTATAGATCTAGTCAATATTGCGTTGTTTTTCTTAGAGATGTTGTAGCATTTTATAAATTACAAGTAGGAAAAGAATATAGTGGATTTAGTTTTAATATGTCTCATGGCTCTAACCAGGAAAATTTCAGAATCCACTTGAACTATCTGATTGAAAATTTTGAATATATAGCAGCTATGCTCAATCAGCAAGAAGCAATGCAATTAGTTGGTATAAAATCTTACTTAGTCTTGGTGAATCACAATATTGGTCTTCTGTAGACCATGCTTCATCGATTACTACACAACTTTGACTCCATGGAGCATTACGTGGCCACGCTAGGAGCCTTTTTTGGGCATGGGGCAGATTGAAGTAGACATGTAAGAGGATAAAAAATAATAAAAATTAAATAGTGCATAGGAAGTGGCCAACAAAGGCATAAGTGCAACTATTCCTCAATTGTGGTAGAGAGTAGCAAATGAAGAACACTTTACTCTAGATACCAGTGCTAATGGGTTTAGGTAGTCCTTTTATTAGTTAAAGGCTGCATGGCAGCTAGTCCGTGCCTAGCTGGTCCGGCCAACAGCAGCGAGAAAGCCATCTAAGCCAACAAGGAAACGAGGATAGTAGCTAAAGATCCCTGTACACATTATCATGAGGAATTGGACGGAAGCTAACGTTGAAAGATATAGTGAATAGTGGGGGCCTCTCTATGAAAGTGCATCATGATCGAGAATAAGATCCCTTCAGTGCATATCCCGATGTGGATTCAGTTGACTAAGTCACAGTACCGGTCCTTTTAGTAAAAGATTGATATTCATAGCCTTTTTCCGTTGAATTAGCACTGACCCAACATACCATCACTAGTATAAGAGAGCTGCATAGGTAGCAATGGTATAAGAGAGCAGCATCGGTAGCAATGGTTTCAGTAGTAGAGTAAAGAGCGGATAATTTGTAAGATTTATAAATAGAAAAAATATAAATTTAGAGCCCAAAATTTTGTATTCTCTAATTGTCTTTGTCATTACATTGACCGCCCAACCCTTTTACGGTCAATATTGGTTAACACTTAGATTAAAAAACTAACCGACTTTCATTATTGCACTTTGTAACATGGATAGTGCTAGTAAACACAATTTAGGGAGAGAAATCATAATAAGTAAGAGTATATGCTCTGTGTTCCAAGTCTAAAAGATCAAATGTAATACACAATATTCAGCCATATCAAATCAATCAAATTTGGGAAAAAAATGAAAATCAGATAATTTTCCATCAATGTTATTATATGTTTTCCCCTGATCAAATATCAAAGGCGGTGAAACATATAGTCTCTCACTAAGCAAAGATTAAAAATGGCCTCATAAAAATATTGCAAATTGAAAAAATAAAAAAACGGTCATATTGACTAAATGAAACAATTTATCTACTAAAGAATTATTAATTGAATAACTTGAAAAAAGTAACAAAGATCACTTATACAATTATGCAGTTAGTGTCTAATGTTTGCCATTCAAAACAAATGTGACAGCCACTTGCATTGTATGCAAGCCATCTGCCACTACCGTAGGCTGAAGCATGATGACCCACGCCATTTCCCCCCTTCACAGGACACTACCTCCTGCCTCCACATTTGATGAGGAAACCAAAGATGCACCTATGGAGAAAGCACCGACAACTTAAGGATAGTGTTGCACGAAAAACGCTCTAGCCAAGGGTTCGAGGACCCAGCTGCTTCACGCAATCGCCAATTCTTCCTTATTTTTGTTCATGATATCTACTCTCCTAATATTATTCTGTACTGTTATTCATAATTTTATTTTATACCTGGTACCATATTTTCTAGCTTATCAAGGCATGAAAGAAGCTTGCACTTTCAATGGATGTCATGATAAACAACTGTGAAAGGTTTTCTATCTAAAACATGATGTTTAAAGTTTATTTTAACGGTTGGTAGGGGCAGAGCAAAATCCTAAGAGTGTTAGAGTTGGGGTTTATTGTGCTAGAGTCTCATGGTGTGTGTTATTATTTTAACAGTTGGTAGGGGCAGAGCAAAAGCCTAACAGTGTTAGAGTTGGGGTTTATTGTGCTAGAGTCTGATCGTGTCTGTTATTACTGGTTAAGGCATGCGTTTTATTCTATACAGCTGTTATAATGAATGCGCTCTGCTGTAAAATGAATGCGCTCTGCTGTAAAAAAAAACCCTATTGGCACGCACAGAGAAAATAACTTGGTACTTTTTGAGTTAGAGTTTTTATGCTTCTCAAACAAAGTTTTTATCCATATTCTCTTGATTCTATACTATGTAATCTTCTGTCCACTTGAAAAAGTCATTTTAGATTTACATAGAAATTTTTGACAAGGAAACAATAGAACATTATTGCAGTTAGACGTGTTTAATTTCTAAATTCAAAAGTGGCATATTTGCAGGAGAAGTTCTTGGAACAGTTTGTTGTGGAGTCATTCGAATACTATAAAATACTATAATTTATTTCATCGTTATATTTATAATAAAATAAACTAAGGTAATACAAATATTACAAAAAAATAAAAATGTAATAGATACTTGATTTCCTTCTTACACAAACAAAAACTCATTGCATGGTAAACAACCTTATAATATTAAATGCATTTGATTGCACAATAACAAAGTTTGATTGCACAATAACAAAGAATAACATGTGTTATGCAAGGTTTGAAAATCATTCAATTTGAAATTGCATAATATATTCAAAATCATTCAGTTCGAAATTGCATAATAGAACGTCTGAAACAAAGTAGAATTCTCACGCTTTCGTCATAGGAAAGCGAGGCCGGGTCCGCAGCTCAGGCTATTTCTTCTCCGCCAAGTGAGGCTCTGATTCAGCGGTCAGTAATATTGAGTAATATCTCTATCCTTACTTTGCACCATTACTAATATTTTTTAAATCTAATAAGATATACCGTTTTCTGATTGCAGAACTACGGAATAAAGAACTGCAGAACTACGAAATAAAGAACTTCAAATCAAGCGACTTCAAATCAGGCATTGCAGAACAACGGAATAAAGAACTTCAAATTAGGAGTTTGGGTAGCCCTTGTGCTTGGTTTTTCCCTCCTCGTTTTTATGGCGTAGTTCAGTTTCTTGGTCTATCGAACATTTGATCAGGCTGTGTGCTCTTTCTTCGGCCCTCCTCATTTTTATGGCGTAGTTCAGTTTCCTGGCCTATAGAACATTTGCTCAGGCTCCATGTTTTTATTTACTAGTAAACCATACATTGAATCGCCGAATCAGAACATGCATGCAGACATCGAAGCATGCAACATGCAGACACCGAAGCATGCAACATATGGCAACAAGTGGCAACTTCACCTACTTATAAACTAGTTCTAGTTATAAAAATACACTTAGAACCTAACCTACGCCATAGCATTTCCTCGTAACATTTGTTTAACATTAAATGTTGGGGAACTAATGCTATCTTTGCGATAGCATTACTTGAGGCAGGCGACATTGTTTTAATCAACCGAAATGCTTACGGAACTGCTTTCCTAACTTTTCAGACGGTATACCTCGTATTGAGGCCAAATAAGATGAACATTTGTTTGATTGGTTAAAAGCATCGGTAAATATAAAATATGGCATGAGTTAATGTGACATGAAAGTTTGGTTTAATTAAAAATAAATTTATGGATTGCCCTGTCAAGCTAATGTCATCGATAAAAATCGATTACTATAGTCCCTGCCAACCAGAAAGGCAGGGACTAACAACATATTGCAAGGGTGCTACCATATTAAGATTTTTTCAGAAAATGTAATAGTGACTTTGACTATAAGAGGATAAAAAATAAATAGTGCATAGGAAGTGGTGAACGAAGGAATAAGTGCAACTATTCCTCAATTGTGGTAGAGAGTAGCAAATGAAGAAGACTTTACTCTAGATACTAGTACTAATGGGTTTAGGTAGTCCTTTTATTAGTTAAATAACGTATTACAAGGGTGCTACCATATTACGATTTTTTCAGAATATGTAAAGACTCTATCATATATCTAGTGTGTTTAATAGTTAGGCTAGAACGAAATAAGAATTATTTACTGAATATGTAAAGATTTTGGTCTTCAAAATAAACAAATATGAATAGAATAATATAATCGCTTCTTAAAAAAAACATATTATTAACCAATGTGTATTTAATAAAATCTCAAGCGAATACATTTTAATGAATTCAAACACCATGAATTTCTTTTATTACCGGAATATTGGTTCATGTTGTAATCAACTCAATCACCTAATATTTCCACTCTCCAACCATGTTATTTTTCTAAATGAAAAAGAATTCTTCCCAAAGAAAATTAAAATACACTGAGTACACTCATCTAAAATATATATTAATTTTTTCCAATGATGTTATTTAATAATGAGTGGATCCTTTCTTATGTCAATGGATAGGTAGTTATGCTATCGGTATATTGTAACTTGAGTTTTAAAATGTTATCGGTATATTGTAACTTCATTTTTAAAATGTTACCTAACTCTCAATTTTTTAGCGACTTATGGGAAAGTGTAAATTAATGGTGCTATCTCAAGTCATGATAGTGGATAAGTCATGATAGTGGATATGAAAACATGGAAATATGATCTTTAACTTGGAGATTTGTTTCAGTTACTCTCTGGGAGATTGTTTCAAGTTTTCTCATAGTGATTTTATTGTTTAAAACATGAAATGTAAAAATTGATTTATTCAATTAATGTTATTTTTAAACTTGTGTATCACTATGTGAAACTCAAGTTTAGAGGAGGAGATCAAAGTACAAGTGGCTTTAACAATAGCTTAAAAATAAAAGTGGTTATATATCCGCAAAGAACCAGATAGAAGTGTTGGTCACCCTAATTGGAACGGTGCAAATGAAACTCAAATTCGAGTTCATATGAAGGAGATAGAGATAAAAGTTGGAGAAGTGAGAGGATTAAAGAAGAAACAAAATTGGACAGACCCAGCCCAATAGAATCCCATGTTTCAGATAATTTATTAAGAACCCTTAAATGCCAAAAGATAAAAGATAGGAATTCCTCTTATCAAAAAAATTATATATATATATATATATATATATATTAATTATATATTAATTATAATATATATAGTATTATATTATAGGGGTTGCAAATCAGCCACCCCACCCCAGCAAACAGGTTCCAAACATATATGAATATACCATTATATATATAATGTAACAAAATTGTGGTTGGTTTGGAGGACCCGCACAAATGTTAAACAAATCTAATTGGAAACAACACCATATTTAAACTACAATAGAATCTTTCATGCCCGTTATGTATATTGTTCCAACCACCCACCTAAATTCTTATTGATAGCCACTCATCCCATTATATTTTTATCAAAAAAATCGACCTATTTGGGGAAGTAGTGGATTCAAATTCTAAACTTCTTCAACATAGTAGGCTCTGCCACCAACTACCCACTTGCTCATCCTTTAGTGCCTTACCAAGAGAAATAATGCTTAAATATTTCACAAATAATTTTTGTGGAGAGGAATGAAATTGGAGGGGATTTCTATTTCTATAAAAGCTATTGAGAAATGGCAACAAGAAATTTGAGTTTAATTTGTTGTTGAGTTAAACTAAAATGGAATTGTATTTTCATAGCAATTTGTAAATAGTTAATTAAGTTTGATTAACTTAATTAACTTAGTAATTTCAAGTTTTAAATATCTATGTAGTCATGTATATGTTTTCCCTAACATTTAGGGGTCGAGTATGAATTTGAATTGAGTTGGGAATTATATCACTCAATTTACTCAGTTAAGTTCACTTAAATTAGCTCCAAACTATTTGTGGAACTAATAGAGGACTAACAGTCACTTGGTTCACTAGTGGTTCCTCTAGTACTATTGCAGTTAACTCAATATTTCCTCATGAGAAATTCATGCATGTCACTTTAGATAAAGACCCTTAGATAAAGACCCAATTGAGACTAGAGTGCACAGAAAGTGTACTATGAGTTGTATTATTTACTGGAGTGTAAATAACATGCATGTATCAAAGATTTATCTTATGTTTGGATTGCACAATTTTAGAAGAATGAATTCCCTTTAAATATAGGTTATTCCTCCTAGGAATTAAGTAGGAGAATAGGGGCTTGGAGAGCTGCAAAATTGGCTAAGTAGTCGCAAATATATAGGTTATGAGGTGAGATAGTTGAGCATACTTATGCGGAAATGTTGTAGTGAGAACAAGGTCTGTATCCCCATATATATTTTTTATATATGCCATACACATAGAGGGATTTTGAGTAGTGGATTTCCCCATATAGATCTTGCGTTATGTGCCATTGATTTATCTTCTTCTTGTTCTATTGGCTTCCACTTGTTGAAAGTAGAAGTAGGTTCTTGTCCTATGCTTTACTACATTGCATGAGCTTGTGAATCTAAAAGATTTCCTACAGAGGTGGAACCCTATGCCTAAGAGTAGGCCTAAACCTTACCCAAGGAATCTTCTGGTATCAAAAAATATTCTAAGAGGTTCAGAAAGGAAATTTGTCAAAATTTGACATGTGGATATTTATTTTTTGCACAATTTTTCACGACGAAATTATTGGTGATGTCTTTTAGTAGTGAGTCTCTCCATTTTTCGACCATCTTCCAGCGTGGAGGTATAAGGGTCTTGATGTAATTTTTTCTTGTACTTATTCTCTTTGATTCCACTTAATAGGAGAAGGCCTCCCAAATGTTCAACATGGTCCAAGGCATAGCCCACATTGGGTGAAGTCTATAATCAAATTCTTATGTCATGATATGATGCTTGTTATGTTATCTCCTCTTCATTATATTTAATTTTAGTTTTCCTAATTAACATGCTTTGTAAGATGTAATTATTTATGCATCTTTATGAAAATGATCTTGGACCATTATGCTATTGGCATATTGTAACTTCCTTTTAAAAATGTTACCTAATTATCAAGTTTTAAGCCACTTATGAGAAAGTGCAACCTAATGTTGCTCTCACAAGTGATGATAGTGGATCTTCAAACATGGAAAAACAATTCTCTATTAACTTGGAGATATGTCTCAAGTTACTCTCATAGTGAATTCGATTATCATTCAAAAACATGGAATTTTATTCTCAATATATAGTTTTCGTTTTTAGAACTTGTGTATCACTATGTGAAACTTGAGTTTCCTAACAATAGTTTGTTATTTATAATGAAAAATATGTGCATATGTTCTTGTACATGATTTTTTGATATTTATAATGTTAATTTAATATATTTTATAAAATTGTGAAAGTCATAATATCCTCGAAATTAAGAGGCCATATGTTAATGTAGAGTATGTGCCGAGTCACAAAATTACCATCATTTGACACCTTCCTTTCATTTCTTTCGTCCATTCATATGTGTTATCACTTTTAATTATCACATGCAAGATTTAGGTTCAAGATGGTCTTCAATACATTTCTTATTATCTCATTTCATTTGTAATTAATTAGTATATTATGTGTTTACTTTTGAGGTGAAAACTCATGTGGAAAAGTTGTTATACGGTATTTCTTCAAATTCTATGAAATCATGTTCGCCAAAAATCAGACTTGTTTCACATACTTTTCGATAGATTTAAGTCACTTTGTTGGATACTATAACTACATGGTCCTCATATGTTTAAAAAACATAGCTACAAAATAATACATATAAAAATGTGTTGAGAAATCATACTTATAGCAAACTACTATGAAGTCATACCTATAGTAGTCTATTGTGAAATCAAACTTGTAGCATGCTAATGTAAAATCAAACTTGTAGCGGCCTATTGCATAATCTAGTTTTCTCTTTTGCATATGGATACCAATTGCAAAACCTGAAGGCATACGAGAGGAGGTTCAAATGTATCATAAACCAAGTGCTATAGCAAGATGGACCACCAACAATATAGTTACTTGGAGAAGACAATGCAATATATATTTCATAAATTTAATTATGGAAAGGCAACTTTTTATGTTATCTAGTGTGCATATCAATTTTTATTGTAGATTTAAAGATCCCCAATATGTCTACTTTGGATTTAGGATGTCCAATACATTAATAATTATATTTGGACCTATTTTGAGCATGTTATTATAGCCCACATGACTTATTTCAAATTTGATGAGTAGTGGAATCCAAAAATATGTGGGGAGTTGGAAAGAATCTTGGAACTATTCTAGTCGTAATAATTGTTAGAGAATATTTTGTCCTCAAATACATCTATATTAAAATATATTCGGTAAGCATTTGAGGATATTCTATAGTGGATCTATATTTAGATTTTTTTTGCAGCCACATGAAAATATATTTCTCTCAATTTCATCTATATTTACATATTTGTTGTAGCCGATACAGAATCTCTTATCCCTAATTGGATTTTTAGTTTCAAGCAAGTTTGTATAAAAAAGGGAATTTCATCCCCATTGAAAAAGGAAAGGGGAGCCTTATATTACAATTCAAAACAATGATTGAATATCATAAGATTTCTTGAGAGCTTCTTGAGTATGTATTGTATTTTCATAATTTTTTGTAGTGTGTGAAGTGATTTACTTATGAAAATTTAATTTTAACTCATTTCCCTATTCTTGGGAGGTTGAGCTCACTCCACGGGATTGAACGATTGTATAATTTGATAATATTTTATCTTTTGTGAATGTTTATTTATATTTTCCTTTATATTCAAGTGTTTATTCATTACTTTGGTCCTAGGGGCTAGTTGAACTCATGATGGTTGATAAATGAAATATTAGTTTGAGGAGGTTTGGTGTTCAAATCCCCTTGAATCACATTGTCATTTGGAAATGATACTATGTACATGCCTAGAGTTTATAGTGGTAGCAATTGGAATCAACCTTGTGTCGCACAAGTACAAGATTGGCTTAGTTGTCGATTTCTCTAGTCATATAAAAAAAATCATTTAATTAATTGATGGTTTATGCATGTGTGTTTTAATTTTTTGAAATAGTATTAACATTTCCTTATTGTTGACACTTGTTGACGATACTCGAAATTTGTCAACCAAGGGGATCTCCTCAATCTGAAGTCCCAACTAGACATACACCAATTCGTTTAGGAATCCTTCTGGTATGATGGCTCAGTTTGCATTTACTTTGCGATATGCCTTGGCTATAGTTGCCATCACATGAGAGTGTTACATTGGTATCTTAAAACAACAAGGTACATGTTCCTAGTGAGTGTGTAATGTAACTAGTGTCTAGGTTCTCTTACTATAAAAGGGGACGGTAAAGTGAGCCTCTATATGAGAGGTAGTAGTACCACCAAGGAAGAGACGCACGTGAACTAAAAATGTTTGTCCAACACCTAGTGAAGTAGTCCATAGCAGATGCAACAATCATTAAAATCGAAATGAGGGCAACAACATGTACACCACCGAGTGGAATAGTCCACACTAATGTGATGATCATTTTAACATGAAAAAAAAGGATGGTATGTTGAGTATCCCATGGCATAGTTTACGAGGATGTGAAAATGATGATAACCAATACACAAAGGTGATCTGTCTAGTATCTCACAGAGTAGTCCAGACAGATGAGACAGTAGTGATAACTGGTACCGTACATTCCCAACAATTTAAGTACTAAAACAACCAATGTAGTTCAACTATGTTAGTATAGGTGAAACAAACATGCATTACAAATGATGAAAGAATATTCTTGCAAACATCTAAAAAATATGTAGAAACACGTGTTAGCCTTAACAGGCTTTTGACTTAAGAAAAAGTCGTAAGACACATCTGTACAATGTACATCACTAGTCTCAATAGTGGGATGTTGGAGCCACTCCTTTATCCTCAAATAACCTACTATCTACTCTCAAGGCTATACGGGACGGGTCAAGGTTAAAATTGCTTACTCATATAATGGGAGGGGTATAGATAGCCAAGGTTGATGCTTGACCCTTGTGACTCTTGGACTACCCTCATAACCATTCAACTTCCTATGAATCTTCATCTTCATGTGTGTACCCATTGGACATTCACTTTACATTACATTTGGTTACACAGATATGGCCCATAATAGTGATCTAGCTTTGACAACTCATAAAACGACTTGACATGGCACTACTAACATGTATTGGTTGGTTGTGGTGTCGATGTCAATCCATTGGGCTTGTAACTAATGGATGTACTCTCGGGTGTGCCTTGTCTTCTCCTCCACATGTCTTGATGTTGTGGCGTATTCAATGGTCTTAGTCTTGTAAGATGATTGCATGCACATGTTAATTTCACTTGCCCTTGGATGTGTTTGTCTCATCTATCCAAGTGCAGGTAAGTCTTCTAACATGTGCTCTCCTTCTTTATTTCATTCATCATCTTGCCATGGTCCATAGATGTACCTATTCCTATAATTCACTCTTGACAGGACAACATTAAATCCATGTCTGAGCCCTGAACAAATGATAGGCTAGGAAGAGGGCTCGACAACTCCACAATGTGCAACTATAGGTGTTAGGGAGGGAGAAATGGTCACTGAGACTGTGCAAAGTGCAACTCAGGCTTGGAAAAGGAAACTCATGGCACAATATTCAATGTTAGCAAAAGCTATGCGAAGGCCAATGGGAGAAAGAATTCTGCAGTGAAGGACACGAGTAGAAGCTGCAAGGTGGGACACTAAGCGACACCTCTGTGTAGCTTCCAGAGAGAAGAGAAGGCTACATAATAGAGGGACTAGAGGATAGTTCTACACATTTTTTGAGAGCAATGAGTCCTAACTGAGGTAAGGCACTTTAAGGACATCTCAGTAAATTTTTGGGAGAAGCGCAAGCTAAATTCTCTACACAATACAATGTTCTAGCAAGAAGGAAGGAAGCTTGATGATTGTTCATGCAAATTGGATAGTTCATATAGGGAGTGAGGTAGTTTTTGTGTGGTTCTTGGAAGGAATATACGATGCTCACCTATAAGTATGTGCAGTGAAACTAACCAAGATAATACCCTCAAGAACTATATAGCTCTAGACACTAGAGAAGCACCATTAAGGGTTGATATTGTGTAGTGCAGCTAAGTCGGGGTTCGGTGAAGTGGGGTCATTTACTTGGAGATGTCTTTTTGAAAATGGCTAAGTGTGAGAGGTAAGTGAATTCTTGAGAACTTCTACATTGTGATCACACACTCAACATACTTTGACAACATGACCACACTAACCACTAGGAAAACATAACAATGTATGATTCTTTAAGACTGTCTAGTGTTGAAAGCGACAAGTGCGACACTTCAGATAGACCTTTAGATGTCTGTGACAACACTTGCATGACAATGCTTATGAATTTGTGTATCAATGAGATATGCATTCACATAGCGAGGACAACTGATAAACACAAATACAAACCTCTGAGGTCAGCAGAAAAAGATTCAAGAATGAAAAAGAAATCGGCTTGTCAAAAGATGACAAATGATACAACAGGCTAAAGGGAGGAATACATGTATCAAAAACTCATCGAATGAATTTTTACTACATGAAACCATGCATATGATTGAAGATAGAATGATATGACAATATAAGAAGTCCTCGAAGCTATACTAAGAGGGGTAGTTCAAAACATGTGCCTTGTTTTCAATACCTTCTGTCCAAAGGGTCGTGCATGAGATGGAGTCTTCATGCAATCACAATATTATATCATACATGGGGTTCCTTGCTCTACTTATCTTCTTCCTTAGCTTCTTGAGAGTCCTCTAGCATGCCATCCTTATTATGATCACTAAGAGACAATTTATGCAATTTTAGTGGGTAGTGACTACTGCGGAATGACGACCTAGGTGGACACATCTACATAGTTTCAATATGCAAGGCAAACAGGACAGTTGTGGGACAAATTGCATAGTTTTACGATGCAAGGCACTATTACACAACTACATCGAGGGAGGACACCTCTACAAAATTTTAGGGTAAATGGTAGGAAAGATAGAGAAGGGACAAAATTTCACATTTTTAGGATGAAATACACTGATAAGGGATGAGTCCCTCAGAGGACACATCTTTGCAGTTTCAGGGTGCAAGGTAGACTAGGTAGCGGACGAGAAAAACTATACAATTTCTAGAGACAATTGGTTCGAGCTGAGGGAAGGACACTGAAGGAAACCATTGTGCAGTTTTCAAAGGTAAGGGAGGTTGGGCATATTTTTTCTTGAAGCATTTTGTTTTGTTGCATAACACGTGGTAATCCCTAACCCCAAAGATGACACATACTATAGAAAGATAAAAGCATGAATGAATCTTAAGGTTGGAAAGGGGAGATTGAGATCACCAACTTACCAATAAGTGACTAAGGAATGATTGATCACAAGATCCATAGTAGGCTACAAAATATGAATACAAAGAAAAATTTTGCAGGCTTTTGTAGCTACTACAACATCACTATAGAATTTGCATTAAAGAATGGCCTGGTTTTCATCTAACGAGTGAAATAGAGATCAACATTCATAGAATGAAACTTCGATATGTGAGGTGCCACTTATCTATGATTTAGTGTAATATATGAAGATCATTTTCTACCAATATGCATTATGATATAATTTCCTTCTTGCAACATAGGTCATTTAGAATTTTGTAAGGACCCTTTTTCTTATGTATATTGCATGGTGTGCCTTAAAAGCTTCCTCACACTATCTTGGTAAATAAAGTGCACAATATATCTCAAATCCTAACTTAAATAAATAGTATATAAATAGACAATTAGTATGAAGGCTTTAATAGAATGAAACATTTTGATTTATTTTTAGATTGTAGATCTCAATATTTGTTAGTGTAGTGCATAGATTTTTCTAAAAGTGGTAAATAGTTATAGTAGGAAAATGACATATGTATTTAAAGACTGTGATATATGTTATGAAGAAAATATACTAAACATTATAAGCAATATTATCATTATAATTGGAATATTCAAAGTTAACACTATTTATATTTGTGGAGTTTCAATGGTAGGGGATTTTTATAGTCCATACAAAAAATAACATAGAAAGTAGATATATTGAAAACCTCTTACAAATTGAATATTTTATGCACTTATAGGCCAGACCACTGGGATTTTCATTCACAACGTAAATCTAAAACACCCAAATCAACAAAAACATATGTTAAAATTCTCAATCTAACCCAAAAATATTTGAATGAATAGAATTCACGCACTCTTTGGATCTCGCTTGCATTCTAGTGTAAAAACAAATTTTGTACTATCTTGTAATATTGAAAACACTTGCAACAAAAAGACATCCATTGAAGATAAGAAAAATATATATTGAATAGTGTAGTGTATAGATAATTGATAATAGATGAGATATCAAATTATGATTGTTAGAAATGAAGGCCACGTATATAAACCTAGACATGCACCCTTTCACACATGGTCATGTGCTTAGGGACATACCTCTTCAACACTAATTACTATTTAATATATATAATATATATATATATATATAATATATATTATATATTATATATATATATATATATATATAACATTTCATCCTCTTCAAAAATATTTGTCCTCAAATCTTATTTCTCACAATGTGCATCATTTGTTTCTTTGTGGTGTAATATTTTCATATCTTTCAAAGTTCTTAAAGATGTCATATTTGAAAATACAAGAGGACAGGATACTCTAAGTGATAAAGAAAGTTGTGAGATTGAGAATGAATATAACCATCCTAAATCCAAATTTTGCAAAACTTTGCATTTACTTGATAGTTGGGATAATTTTTTATTATAAGACTTGAATGTGTGTAAACATTGATATTCTTCGAAACATAAACCTGTTGTTTCTATTCATAGTGACTAATATAAGAAGTCTGATTGAGATGCCTACTCTTTTGATTTGGTTGTAGATAAGGATTCCTTGTGATTTGATTCCTCCTTATCATATTTATGTCAATTTATTGATTTACTTGAAGTAGATAATTTCCTTTAGGTACATAAGTCACTTGGTTAATCTTCACTTAAAATATTCATAATTTGAGCTACAACATCTTAGTCTATTTTTACCTGTAGTTGTTTATCGTCATCTCAAGTTGTGGTACTCACTCAATCAATATTCAATAATTTTTTGGTAACTTGGATTGTTACGTCTAAAGACTCTCATGCTTTTTCATGATAAGTTCTTCTAGTTTGTTTTTGAATGATTTTAATGTTTGTTAATTTGTGTCATTAATTTCTTATTCTCAGCCTTGATGCAAGTAACTTATTCATTTTATTTTTGCGATAATCTTTTTAACATCTTTTTGCATATTTTGCATAGACTTTTAATTTTCTTGAAGGACTACTTTCAAGATATCTTTTTATCTCTTCTCCTATTACTCAATCTACTTTTAATGTATTGTCCTATAGCATTATTTTCTTCTTCTTGTAAGAAAATGTCAGAACAAATTTCTTTGTATTTAAAATGAATGACACTAGTGACTGCATCAAGTGTGAACCCATAATTATGTCACTTCAATCACTGTAGAGGGATTGAATACAAAATTGTGATATAAATGTGTAGTGCCCAATATTTACATGTAAATCAGTTTTGTCATATTGTTCTATGTTCTAGAGATCTAATTTTCAATTATATTTTACTCGAGAATCACCAATTAGTTAATGAATTTAGGGTTTATATCATTCTTACCTTTCGTGGGTGAGATAGAAATAGTAGGTTATTTCCTACAAAACTCCCCTTATCTCTAAATAACAGCGTAACATTGTTATATGAGGTTTTTGGAAATCTTCCTTCATTTCTGAATTATTCATTCCTCTTTTCCGAAATGAAATTTACTATTAATGGAAATATTATTCAAATTTAAACTTTAGAGTTTGATTAGAACTTCTCGAGTTGAATTCTGATTTATTTTAAATTTCCTTCTTCTTAAAAATCAAATGGTAACCTTCACTTTTATGTATAATTGCTAATAATAATAATAATAATATTACTAATATTAGTAAATGGAGTATATAATTAAAGTTTAAAACTATTAATTAAATTAAATTAAATTAATTATCAATGGATTAGAAAACAATAGGTAATAGGAACGATGTCTATGTGGGCATGATGTTCAAGATATGATAGTCCAATGAGATATTGATGATTGCAGGGGACACAATTGTCGGGAAGTAAAATTTTGTCGATGGGAGTAAGGTAAACATAGTGAATAGGGGAACCGATGAATGGATTAGGTGAGTGAAATAGAACTTGACACAATCACAAGAAATGTGAATAACAAACAAAAGGGGGAGACCAATACAATGAATTATTCGTGAAGGCTTAGAAATCCAATCATGCTCAAAATTGTATTTGTTATGTGTATAATGCATCACTTGAACAAAAGAGAGTAGTGGAAATGGTGAAAGTTGCTCTAAAATTAACGGTGGTTAAGAATGGCAGGCTTAAAATATTGGGACTATTAGAGAGGATAGGAGTGGATAAAGTTTTCTAGAGTGTATCAACAAATGTAGTGGATAAATTTATTGGTAGTAACAAGCTAGAGGTGGCAAGGATGGTCAGAATAAATGCTAGTGACAATTGTGGTTTCGTGAGCATCTTGGGTGTTTTTTCTCTGTGAGTAGATTTGGTGGTAGCATATTGCAAATGGTGAGAGTGACTAATATAGGTGAGGGCGACCTATATGGGTGGGCAGATAAGCATTGACAATATTGTAAGGGGTTGTCGGCCTGCAAGTCTTTATTTTTGTTTTTGTTTTTCTTTTGACTTTTTATTTTTTAAATTTAACAAGATTTTTCTTTTATAACTTTCTGTTTTATATTTTGTTTCTAATAGTTTTGTATATATTCATGTTTTTCTTTATTTATGTTTTATATCTCTTGGACATTTTCTTCAATTTTTTTATTACTTTTTTTTTCTATAATTATTTTTCATTGTTTTTTTGTAATTCCCTTTTCAATAATTATTTTTCTTTTATTTTTTTAATATTTTAAAATATTTTTTTTTAATTTCCAAGGGTCTGAATGAGGAAACTAGCGAAATGGAGAAATTTGACACTTTGTGTAGCTAACAACCTCAATCACAAGAACACCAAACATTGACAATGGTTGATGACCAAAGGTCATATCTGACTAGCTTTATGCTACAATGTAGTGGCCAGATGTTTGAACAACTCCCATACCAATGAAACAAACAAATTTCATACTATGTAGCAATCTTAAGAAAATTTGGAATATGAAGACATCCATTGAGGATGAGAAGCCTATATATTGAATATTGTATAAAAGAAATGGTATGAGATGATGATGGTTACAAATAAAGTCCCAATATATAAACTGAGGTGGTTAACCTTTCACGAATGGTCATGTCCCTAGAGACATGCCTCTTCAATATTAATTATTAGTTAATTAATCATTAGTCATCATCATTATTATTGATGTAATTTGTATTTCCTTCATATATATTTTATTCATAACATCTATAGCACGTGCATGATTTGATAGTGTGCATGCGCCATTGTCACTAAGAATACTTGTGCATAAGATATGTCTTTAGAGGTCAAATAGGAATATGAACTATGATTTTTGTCCCTTCTTGATCAAGTTAGAAACCATGAATGAAGCCTAAATAAAGTGATATGAGATGTATCTAGGGAACCTTTCACTTTTATTTTGAAATGGGTTTCATTAATATGTTTCACAAAACATATTTGGAAGGGAGGATTTGGCCATATTCATGGTAGAGAAACAAAATCCGAACGCCATTAATATTTGTGAAGGGAAGGAAACTATAACCTTGGTCCCTAAACATAACTTCTCAAGCTCATGTATCATGAACAACACCAACAAATGGCAAGTCCCTTGAAATATTTTAGGGAAGAAACCCAAGCATTAGAAAAATGAGTTATCTTTACTCAGACTTTTTGGAAGCTTTTCCGGTGGGTTTTTCCAACCCAATTTCTCTAAAATCTAAGAGAAATTTATTGGAATCACAATATTTATGGGTAAACCATACAAAATTGAAGTGTTCTAGGGGTTATTCAGGGTGCTAAATCCATATATATAAGAAAAAAACTAGTTTAAATAACACAAATCAAGGTTTTACCTCAAATGTTTTCGCTGGATTCTGGCACTAGAAAGTCCAAAAAGTTGCATTAAAGACAACTTAGAAATTTTTTATAGCTTTTAACCATGCGTTTCCAAATGTGATACCTCAAACCAACACAATAAATCTCTTCATGTTCTAAGCAATTTCTAGCAATTAAGTGCCACCAATGCCACCTTAAATGACCATAGAAGACCTAGAAAGGGATATATATCCCTCAAGTTTGGATGTATGCATTGATAGGATATTTTGAGCACTATCTATGTGTATCAATTCCTTGAATATCATGACATTTTAAACCACCAAAATGGATCTTTCCAAGGAATCCTTGGTCTCTAGATGGGTAGAGTAAGCATTATGACTTTTTGAAAATTAAGTATGAGTCTTCATGAATGGGATATGATTAATGAAATAAACCCAAGAGTATGTACTTAAAGGAAATTTATGAGCTCAGAGGGAAACAAATGACATGCTAAAGCACCATAAATAATTGAGGGAATCCTTTACATTAACATAGGTATATAGGTCCAACAAGATTTTTTTGGCACTATGTATTTTTTGAGGGTACTACATATATCCAAGGGGGAACAATGAGTATTAGTGACAGAGGAGCATTAGAGATTCTAAGTCATCAAGATTTTTGGAGACAAAGCTCCAAACCTAGTCTTAACATGGAAAAGGATTTTTACTTCCTTATTGTAAATAATTTTAATTTCATTATTTCTTTGAGAATTATAGATAGAGATAAGATTTAGTAGATAATATTTTTTAGAAGAACATATTCGTTTTAAGGTATTAAAAATTTAGGAAATAAATCATGAGAGTTTGTAGGAGAAAAAATAATGGTAGCAAATAGAAAGTTGTTAGGATAAGAAAATTTTTAGAAATCTTAGAAGTTATTGGGGGTGATTTTAGGATTTAGAAAAACTATGGATATGCAAGATTTTGTCAATAAGGAAATGATGTGTCTACCTAGAAAAGAATGAGTCATTTGTGGATTGATTTATGGATCTAGGAAAATTTATTTTGTTGGTATATGTTATTATAAATATTGTAATCCTAAAGGGAAAACAAATGGCCAAATTAATGTAGAATCACACCAAGATAGAAATCTATTATTATGAGTTTATGAATGTATAATTTTTCATTCTTTAATGGAAATTTAAATTTTCCAAAGGCTTTGTGTATGAAATGTTGTATTATTTTCTGCGTTATTTTAAATATTTTGAGTTGTGGTGAAGAATGTTAAATGAGTAAATAACATAATTTGTGCATGTAATCTAGATTGAGAAATTGAACTTTGCAGGAAAATTCAATTTCTCGAGGACCAATTAGTATTAGAGCTTGAATGATCTACGGAGATTGGAGATGCCTACAAAAGATTGAAAGAGCTGGTATGTTTTTAAGAGGTATTATTTTGAAAAAGTGCAATGAAGGTGTTCTCATAGAAAAAAGATTGGTTAAGTGGAGTCAATCAAGTGAAGACTCTTGAAGATAAGATCTTGGCACGAATATTATAAAGATGGATATAGTGTTTTTATATTAATTATGTTCATAGATAATTTGTGTTTGTGGTTAGTAGAGAAGGATATTTGTAGATAAATCCATTTCAATGAGTGAAGTTGTAATAGAGGAAGAGGCCTCATATAGAGCTCTAAAGTGAAGATATTTCTAACACATGTGAGCAGAAAAAAAAAATTGTTGAAATGAGGATAACTTAAATTCTCTTAAGAGAAGGTGAGTAGGTGAAATTGTAACAACCTAACAAATTTCAAAGATGACGAGCATATACGCCCTAAAAGGAGGAGAATGGTTCTTTTGAAGAGAACCAATTGAAGGAAAAATTCCAACAAGAATAACTTGGGTATAAGTTGCCACATGAAGTTCCACAGTGAGTGTGGGTAGAATTGCCAAGGAAAAATAGAAGAGAGGAGTTACCAAGAGGAGAACTTGGTATTGTGACAAGTAGTGGACTTGTTATAAGATGAAGAAGGCTTTTTGCAGCTCATAGGTGAACAAGATGCATTTAAGAAAGGAAAAGATAAATATGGCTACTGATAACCATATAGTGGGTTTGATGAAAACTCATAATCAAATGAAAACAATCACCAAAACAATTGGCATGAAGAAAATGAGTGATGAAGAATTTGAAAGGGAAATGGCTAAATTGAACATACATATTAGTGTACTAGTGGAGTTACTACAAGAATATGAGGAAGACTAGAGATATATTTAGACAATGAAGAAGAATAAGGTGAGATGGCATTCATTGCAAATGAAGCTAAAACAAAGGTTATATTTCATATTGAAGGAATAACTTAGAGAAGTTGAATATCAAATGTTTTTTTTTTAAAAAGGTTTATTTGTTGATAAAGAGGAAGCAAGAGATGTTGACGGACAATTTATTCACAGTTTGATGAACTATTTAACTAATATAGTTCAACGTGGACATGTTGTGGCCAAGGCGTCAAATGAGAAGCCTCATATTTTTGAATCTCATACTTTGTGTATGTTTGCAGGTGATGAGTGACGCTTAGATATGTGCTTACGAAGGTTGATGGAGAAATGAATTTGCTGGAGGAGATAGATGAGATCAAAGAGTCTTTTCCTAAGCATTTGATCGTAGATATTAGAGATGGGAAGTTATTGGATGTTTCCATGGAGGATGATGATCATGTGTAAATTCTTAAGAATATAATGCTCACAATATTGTAGAGGATGAGGAGGTCTTCTTGAATTCATACTCAAGGATATTCCAATCACTGGAATACTAAATGAAAGTATTATTCCAGAGGAAGGAAGCCAGAAAGAATATATGGAACATTTGGAATAATGGTTGGCAAAAAACCCAAACGATGGATATTGCATGGATGTTACAAATAAAATTCAACATGGTTTTTAATTGTATGAGGATATTATTTTTTGGGAGAAGAGGATAATGAGTCAAATATTATAGATTTAGTAGGAAAAAATAGAATTATAATAAGAGATATTTATCTTAAAAGACAATGTGGAGAACACTAAAAGGTATGACCAACAAGTTGTAAATGAGATATGTAAGCCAAAATTGAATAAGAGTTTTATAACTCTTATGGCAAAGGAGGATATGTAGCAGCATGTGGAAAATAGGCGTGCATTTTATCTAAGGATAAATCTGGATGATGAGATTGATGGAACTATCTAGACGTTGATGAGGAGAACATCCATGAGAAGATGCAATAGAAAAATGAAAACCAATAAGAATTTTCAGCTAACTGAAATACCTTGCACCAATAAAGAAAGTGAACAACAACATGAAAATATGAAAGGAGAACTAAAAAACAAGGTTTGGGATCATGGATGATTCTAAAATTGATGACACTTGATGAGAAGGTCATCAAAATTTTCTATCTTGGGAGTCTAATGTAGGAGGAGTAGAGCTTCTAAGTCATCATGTTTTTTGGAGACAAAGCTCCAAACTTGGCCTTAACATGCAAAAGTATTTCTATTTCCTTCTTGTAAATAATTTTAATTTATCCATTTCTTAGTGAATTAGAGATAGAGATCAGATTTAGTAAATATGACTTTTTAGAAGAAAGCCTTCCTTTTAAGGCATGAAATTTAGGAAATAGATCATGAGAGGTTGTAGGAGAAAAAATCTTGGTAGAAATTAGAAAGTTGTCTGTATAAGAACATTTTTAGAAATCTTAGAAACTATTGGGGGTGCTCTTAGGATTTAGAAAAGCTATGGATATGCAATATTTTCTCAATAAGGAAAAAGTTTCCGTACCTACAAAAACATAAGTAATTTGTGGATTGATTTATGGATCTAGGAAAATTTATTTTTTTTGTATATGATATCATAAATTTTGTAAGCCTAAAGGGAAAAAAATGGCCAAATGAATGTAGAATTAGGCCAACAGAGAAATTTATGATTATGAGTTTATATGTAGTATACCTAGGGGAGATAATATGGGGTACAGAGGGAGGTACCCAACTGAATAATTTAATAATGGTATGGCCATAGTAATAAATAAGGTTTTTAAATTGTATCATGTAAGGGACCACAAGTAGTAATGTAATAAGCCCATGGTATTAGATAGATGGTATTATCCCCCCTAGCTATACTACACATGCACCTTCCTTGACTCACTATAGTTCTCACACCCTTACTACCAACATAGTTATCATACTTCCCTCTATGAGAAGTCATGGTGAAGGCATTATCGTATGACCCACTATTAGGACTCCTTCACCAAAAGGTCTGAGGTCTAATTGGGACTTCTTACCAGGGATATCCCCTTAGAAGTTGGGGGGTTCAGCACCATCAACACTCTTTCAGGAAATTGCGCAATTTTTCTAGCCATCGCTCCTGATAGTCAATTGGCTACTTATCTAGTAAATCCTATAGTTTTCATGGCCATGCCATCTCCTACCCATGACTCTGATCAACTCAGAAATCGCGTAGATATGGTCAGCAGGTCAGCCTCCAAGCACAAGTACAATTTCTCTTGCTAGTAGCTCGGAGTAGTAGACTACGAGTTTCCTTTAGGAATCACGCAATTTATAATGCCAAGATCCCCATAGCTAACTACCAGTCCCCTAACTAATTCTGTAGCTTTTGCGTCTAGTAACCTAGTAGCGAGCCGCTAATTCCCTTGAGGAATTTGACAGTTTTGTCCGCTAGGCCCTAGGTTACTTACTCCAAACATTTGCGCAATTTTTGTCTGCCAAACCTCCCTGTAGTGCCGCATGTTCCTGCATAAAATTGCATACCTTTTTGGCCAAGCCCCACTACGTGCTGGTTCAAGGAAGTGCACAGATTTTTCCTGCCCAACCTTCGTACAACATGGACTATTCCCCTCAAAAGATGCACATTTTTTGTCCTCAAGCTGGGCTAGACCTCACGGATAGTCACTGTCGATCCAGATTTTCCATCTCCATCACCCAGTGACTCTTGCACAGTTTTCATCAGCAGTGCCCAGAGCCACCATCCCAGCTCGTGACCTTGTTTCCTCTCCCAATCACCTACATCTGAAATGGTTATGTATCATGGTAGACTAGGAGGATTTTGGTTTTGATGTTATCTTGTCATGAATGAATACAAGAACATGTACACAAAAAAACATGGTGTGACAACGAACGGGATGAACAAATGGGAGCACATGCAAAATGAAAATTTCACCAATGGATGAGCAAACAATGCATGCAAAGGGATGTGTTCACGATGAATGGATGAGAAAACATGCAAGATGTGCTCACAGACAAATGAACAAAAGAACATGCACCTTTCATGAACATATGAACCTATCAAGCCTTCCAACATATAAGCAAGGAGCAACATGCAAAAGAAGCATCATGCAAACCAACGACCTTCAAAGACTGCACACTTTGCCATGTAGAGGTGATGTCGTGACACACCATGAGGACATCCATCACCGAGCAGCACTACAACTTGTCATGCGCACTAGTATTAGCGTGAATGTACCAACACTATCATGTCGAGTCATGTCGTGAGTCATGTCGTCCACATCTCTACTGTGGGCCATAATGTCTATCAATGTAATGTAATGTGGAAGTCCAAGAGACCCACTTCTTATACAAAGAGTCATGTAAAGTCGAAAAGTCATGGAATTCAAACAGTCATGAGGGTTGTCAAATAGCCACAAAGGTTAGTTTCAAACTTGTCTATAAATACTCGTTGATTTGTACATGCAAAGGAATTTTCACCTGAGATCCTCCCACATAGGCAAGTGTTATGGTGACTACAACCACCCTACAAAATTTTTTCGTAGCTTCATTTTGGAGCCTCCCTACCAACCTTTCACAACAACATGTCTTTCCTTGTCAAGTACACAAGTTTTAGTGATTTTATTGCAAAATGAGAGCATGTCCATTAAAGCTTGTTGCACCCCCCTCACAGGTTATTTCACTAGACATGATCAAACTATAGGCTACGTAGCTCCCTCAAGAGATTACTCAATTCTCAATGGGAACTAGCCTTCCCTCCAGAATTGTTGAACTTTTTGATCCAACACTCCTAACAATCGATCTGCTACTCATCTAGAAAATTTCACAATTTTCATGAGCATGCCCTCTATTCCCTATTAGTTCACTCAGCTCAAAAATTGTGCAAAGATGATTAGTAGGCTAACCTCCCAGTATTAGTGCAATTTCTCTCACCAAAAGTTGTCAGCAACAAACTGCTAATTCCCTCCAGGAATTGAGCAGCTTCTACTACCAAGCTCCCCACAGATGACTACCAGTTCTCCTCGGGAATTGTGCAACTTCTACTAGTAGTAACCCAATAGCCAACTACCATTTCCCTCGAGGAATGGAACAATTTTGGGTGTGAGTCTCTTGACCAGTTCCTCCAAAAAATTGCTAAATTTCTATTTGCCAAGCCTCCCTGCAACCTAGCTTATTCCTCCAAAAAATTGCGTAGTTTTTCTACGAAGCCTCGTTGCCCTCTCTTTCTGGAAAGTGCTCATATTTTATCTACCTAGCCTTGCTATAGCCCAGACTGTTCTCTTAAAAAGTAGTGCAGTTTTTATCCTCCAACTAGGCCACACCTTACAAAAAATCACTGTCGATTCAGATTGCCCATCTCCATCACCCAATGAGTCTTTCTTAATTTTCATCAGCAGTGCCTGGAGCCTTCATCTCGCTTCACCACCTTGTTGCCTCTCCTAGTCACTTGCATCTAAAATTGTTATGTATCATGCTAGACTAGGAGGTTTTTGGATTTGATGTAATCCCGTCATGAGTGACTGTAGGAACATGTACACAAATGAACATTATGTGATGATGAATTGGATGAATGAAGTGGAGCACATGTAAAAGGGCAAGTTCACCAATGGAAAAAAAAGTGATGCATGCAAAGGGATGTCTTCATGGAAGGATGGATGAGGAAACATGCAAGATATGCTCATGGACACATGAACGAACGAACATGCACCTTTTGTGAACAGATGAACATTTCAAGCCTTCTAAGATACAAGCAAAGAGCAATGTGTAGAAACAACATCAACCAAACCAACGACCATCGAAGACTTGGATCACTTTTCCATGCAGAGGCGATGTTGTGACACACCATGAGGACATTCATCACTGAGCACTACAACTCGACATTCACACCAACAACATCCCAAATGTACCATCACTATGATACCGAGTCATGTCATGGGTCATGTCATCCATATCTCTACTGTGGGATGTAATGTCTATCAACTTAATGTAACGTCAAAGTCCAAGAGACCCACTTTTTGTTTAAAGAGTCACGTAAGGTGAATAATTGATGGAATTCAAATAGTCATGAGGGTAGTCGAATAGCCACAATGATTAGTTTCACCCTTGGCTATAAATACCCCCTTATTTGTACATGTGGAGGACTTTTCACCTTAGCTCCTCCCACAAAGCCAAGATAGTCTCTAATATTTTATTTGAGGAGTGAGTAATGGATCTAATGCCCCTCACACAGGGTTAGTGATGTATGGTGCGACAATGTGTCTTGGAACTTTCACTTAATTCAGAAGCTAACTAATAGGCCAACACTTTTTCACACATGTATTATAACTATTGTAAGACTAATCTTAAACACTTGTGATGCATGTTTCTTTAACCTATGTTTCACACTTGAACTATTTCACTTTTTTTAATATGTAATATATTAATGAACTGTGTTCTATATGTTGTTAAGGTTGTCTCACCCTTGGTGGCTACCTTCCCTAACATGAGACGAATCCTTCGCATAAAAATGTTGTAACAATTGTTGCACTCGTGTGAACTAATCCATTGAGTGTTATATGTGTTATCTTCCCTCGTGTGTTGTGACTGTTGCATCTGTGTGGACTAATACACTGGAAGTTGTGCATGTCCTTTTGTGTTGTGTGTTCTTAGCAAAGTGGGGAGTTCTCCCAACCTACTTGGGACTCACTCTCACCCTTTCCCTCTATAGTGAAAGAACCATTGACAAAAGTGACACTTACACTCACCAAACATGTAATCCTCACTTCTCAAAGACAAAGAAGACCACTCTCATATGCTGACAAGCAAGAGTTGTGGAAAATCCTTAAGATAATGGCAATCGGGCCATCATACCAGATGGGAATTCCACACCAAATGGTGTGAGGTCTAGTTGGAACTTCATACCAGGGTAACCCCTTGAATGTTGTTGGCTCTAGCACCATCAACAATGTGCTGAGAATAAACTATTTTACGTAGGTTGTGAAGAGCAGGAAGAAAAGGAATAAGGGACATCAAAAGAAGAGGATATACACTAGGAATCAACCGCATAGAAAGAAGAAATGAATCCGAACATATCTTGTAATGCATTGGCAGGAATTACCTCTTCTCAAACTCTCAAGACAGGACATATCAAGAATAAAAAGTTAATAATATTGATTGATTCAGGTAGTACCCATCATTTTATTCATTGTAAGATAGCTAAGGAATTGAAATGCTTCCTATATACATCACTAGAATGTCAAGTGATGGTTGCAAATGGAAGAACCATAAATTTCTCAAGAAAGTGCCATAATATCAGGTTATACATGGGAGAATATGTATTTAATACTTCAATGCTTTCCATTCCAATCGGTAGTTTTGATGTTGTATTAGGAGTCCAATGGTTATAGTCTTTGGGTACGATAACTTCTAATTTTCAAGAACTTTATTGAAATGTTTTTGGAAAAGGAAAGGAGTTAAATGAAGGGGTATTGCAAGGAAACAAGAAAATAGAATAATCTCTAATGGCATGAAAAATATTTTAAATAAATAACAGTGGGGCATAATTGCACAATTATGTTCACTAGAGGTTCCCACATCGAGATCATCGTTTTCTCTAAACCTCCAAAAATCCTTGGACAATCATTCCAAAGTATTTGAGACACCAAAAGGCATCCCACCTATTTTTTATCATGATCATGCTATTCATTTGATTCCAGGTAGTTTTCCTCCAAACATTAGGCCTTACAGATATACCTATGCCCAAACGAGTGAAATTGAACATATGGTTGTAGAAATGTTATAGGTTGGTATAATTCAACCACGTCAAAGTTCTTTCTCTACTTGAGTAGTATTGGTGCATAAAAAGGATGGATCATAATGAAAGTGTTAGGATTATAGGGAGATCAACAAGCTAACTATTAAAGATAAATTTCCCATTCATGCTATTGATGAATTATTGGATGAATTACATAGAGAAATTTACTTCACCAAGTAGGATTTTCATTTAGGATATCATCAAATCAGAATGAACATTGAATACATTTGGAAAAAAACATTTATAACTCATGAGGGTCATAATGAATTTTCGGTCATGCCTTTTGGCCTTACCAATGCACCTTCTACATTTCATGGTTTGAGGAATTCCATTTCAAACCCTTCCTTAGAAAATTTATGTTAGTATCTTTTGATGATATACAAATCCACATGAAGTCTCGGAAGGATCATGTTCAACATGTTGATAGGGTGCTCAAAATATTGGAGGAGAAATTATTATTTGCAAAAACCTCCAAATGTTTCTTTGGAGTACATGAGGTGGAATATCTCCATCACATTGTATCTCATGAAGGTGTTAAGGTAGACCCTAGAAAAAGTCTTAGGCACCTATGGACACTCATCCACTGCCATGACAATCCATGAATCCAACTCAAGCGTTCCAATCATTGTTGGAGCAAGGAATGATAGTAACTTTATACTTTTTTAGCGAGTTATGAGCCACTTTTTCAGGGCTAGGTCTCAGGCTACTATCTAGAACTTCATGAAACCTTTAAAAATGGTAAATAAAAATGGAATAAGGATACCAGTATAATAACTCATAGAAGTACTTGATCTGACCCTTGCTACACATGACATACATTTTGACAAACATATGACAAATATGTAGTGTACAGTTCATAGCAATAAATTTGGGCATAGGGGCTCATACTTATCCAAGATTCATAAAGAAGCATTGATGCCTTATCACAATAGCTGCACTATTATCTATTAGGTAATATATTTATTATTCTCCCCATGTTAACCTGTCTCCTAACAATCACCACCAATACATACATAAAAAGCACATAGAACCCCAACTTAAGGAACACAACACTGCAATGGTCTCATACCATCACCCCTATTATGTTTCCCTCTAGGCTATGACTAATGTCACTATCTAACGACATTCACCTTCTTATAAGGTGTAAAATTTTCTTTCTCACCTGCATCGTGAGGCATTGCTATTTTAAACTACCATTTACCCTTAACTTTGTTTTTCCCTTTCCAACCCTATTGTGATTTTGTCTTATGCTTTGACTTATTATAGCTCTGCTTCAATTTCCCAATAAATTTCTCAATAAACTCAGGCTCATCATACTCAATCTGATCTATAAATTCTAATGGAAATCCACTAACAAATCTTTGAACTTTGGCCTTCTCATGTTTAAGATGTGGTACATACCTTAATAACTCTAGAAACTTTGTCATGTACTCCTCATCTTTTATCTATCCCATCTCTAACTCATAAAAGTACGTGGTTTTGTTATCATAGTACCTCTTTGACAAGTACTTCTTCCTTAATAGTCTCTTGAATTCATACCAAATCAACTCTTTCATTTTGATGTATCTAACTCACTTCACATTTTCCCACTAGATGTTTGATTTCCATTTAAGGCTAATGATAACTATTCTCACCTTCATATTCTCTGTGTAGTCATGCATCTCAAAGAAATTCTTCATCCAAAGTAGCCATGCTTATGCATCCTCTAGATTCTTCAATTCCCCATCGAGGGTAGGTGGCTTCATTTTCTTGAACTCATCTCGAAATTATCCCCCGACACTCCCCTTGTAAGGATGATAACAATGATTCTCATTGCCGTTTGTTAAAACTAAAACTATAATAGAACTTCTGTCCATCACCTCTTCTATTTGGAGTATCCAAGATAATACCATTTTGAATCATGTCACCCTATCCAACTCATGTCCGCCATGAGATATACTTCCATATCCTACATTAATCCTATCCTCCTACTCATGGTTGATATGAAGTGGTCCTTGTCTCTAAAATTATGACAAACCATGAAAATTTACAACATTAACTTCTAGTTTTTTGTCTTTTGCCTAAATGATCCTATCATTATCTTCCATGCAACTTTTTATTTCTATCTTCAAGCTTCTCAATGTGTCTGCTATATCAAAAGAGTGTTGAACACCAAGAAGGTGATTTGATACATAGGGAAAGTCTCGTAAATTGTATTCTACCATCTTGGTAGTCATCACTCATCTTCTTCTTGTAATATACCATGTTAGTTTAAAACAAAACATAACATAATGAACATACCTTAGTATAGTTTACAGTAGGTTATCTCATCTACGATATAAACTAGATTAGCACATCACATTATAAACATAATCTTATGAGTACATAAACATCATTTCAACCATTATCCCATTACCATGCATGACCATACCAACCACATACAATAACCCCATGCACGAACATTGTAACCATGTCAATTTATGCATAGTGATGTATAGACACTAATATGCATAAAAAGTCCATATCTCACACACACATGAAAAAATCCATCCAAAAACAACAGCATCTACTTTCACATGAAAACACAACTATAACAATGACAACCACCATGCATACATGAAAACACAACTATAACAATGACAACCACCATGCATATATGACAGGAACACAGAGCCCCAACATAAAAAAACATATGCAATTGACATGTATGCATGACCAAGACACCTCCCATCCAGTCTAAGGGGTGGACCATGCTCTGATAAAACTTTGTGACACCCTCCTCCAAAAATTACCCATGTTAACTCATCTTCTGGGGAAAACATGTGACGAGATGCCACTATGACATGACTCAACTTCTCATGTATAGTTAAGGAAGTGCAATTGACAAAACCAAAACAATATGACCTTCCTTGGGAGGTAGAGACCCTTCAGGAGGTAACCAACCCTTTGAGGTGCTTAACCACTAAGCCAACTTGACATTTGACTGCTCTCGGACCGTAGCCTCTCCCATAACAATTCATGCATGCAACTTAGGGCTTCCAACCACTCCCACAACAAGGCATGCCAATAAATTTGTACTTTTCCATTGAGTGACCCTCCTTTTTGAGCCACTTTTTCAGGGCTAGGTCTTAGGACACTCCATATAACTTTGTGAAACCTTCAGAAATAGTAAACAATAAGGGAATAAGGATACTAGTACAATCATTGGTGAAAGCCCTTGACTCTACCCCTACTAACCATGATAGGAATTTTGTTAAACATATAAAAATATTTAATCTACAAGTGTGAATGATGGATCTAAGGACATTGGTTTCATACTCACCTAAGAATTGCTAAGAAGCATTCATGCCTGAACACATTAGGTGCAGTCTCACACATTAGGTCATACATACATTGTTCATTCATTTACAAGTAAAAACATGATGAGAGCCATACACAACTACTGTCATAAAACATATAAATAACCAACATAATAGCAACATAAATACCAATGAAATCATAGCCACATGATCCACATATAAACTAGTATAATACTCATAGAAATACAAGGAGAAATAATGTCATATTGATGATGCAAAACCCAGACATCGGATGGGAGTACCACATTCCACAAGACAATAGAATGGCTTAGTCAAATCTCTCTTCACCGATTCATCCCCACACCATATTCCAAGCATGAATGTGGGAGCTCATAAAGGAAGTAATTCCAAAACCTTCTAGGGCTTTTAGAGGCCAACCACCTCAACTCATGAAATAGTAATACCACCTTACCAACGCATATCACAAAACCATCATGAGGTTGGTCTCTATCCAAGCCTTTCAAGGCTCCACAGTGGTTGTTCCAACCAAGGTTCTAGGGATAGTAACTCAACCCACAAATTATATCGGGCTCGGGAGTGTTTGTCCTACTCATGCTCTAGAACTAGTAACTCAACCCAACTAGGGCTCTAGATAATTTTTCCAACCAAGGCCCTAGGACTAGTAAATCAACCCAAGCTGTTATAGAGCTCTAGAGCATTTGTCCAACCAAGGCTCCAAGAACTAGTAACTCAACCTAAGCTAAGGAAACATGAGAACAAACCAAAACAAAAAAAGGCAATAAATCAATAATCGCCATGGCTATCGAGGATGTCAAAAGGCTAGGCAAATCCACTGTCGATCCAGACAATCCTCCATGCCAGTGACAGATCATGACCAAGAAACCACAAGCATATGTCATGCATGACGAAAGTAGTGGGGAAAACATACATGCAACTAGGTACCTACAAGCCAAACCCACTATAGTTTTTGAACCTTATCTCCTCTTGTGCTTTCATGCTCTTCCTTTGCCTTCTTGATCCAAAACTCCAACCATGCCACACCCTCCAAGCGTGTTGCAAGAAAACTCTAAGTGTTCGAGAATGAGAGAGAGAGAATAATTAGAGAATTCCGAAAACTGAACTGACAAAAGGTTACATACTCATCTTCAGAGGCCTTTTTATCAATGACGATTCTATTTTCTTCATTTTCCATTATTTTCCTCCTCATATGTAACCTCTCACCTTTCACCTCCATTTTCTCCTAAATTTTGTTATTTTCATAAATAAATGTGCCAAAAATGACATTTTTCCTTTTCTGTTACCTTTGTCAATTCCCTTAGCCATCAATAGACCAATGAACACACATACTACGATGTCTTTCCCAACATTGAGCTTGGAATAAGTGTCCCATCAATGCTGGTTATTAGTTTTCCTTTTATTAACTTATATTACATGGAATTTTCACGAGGGTTGTTACATGACTCCCTTCATGATGATGCTTTTTCAATTTCTTGATATAATCTATATGCCTCATACAATTATATGCCCCATACAATTATATGCCTCCCACACTAAATTTGATTATTGTTCAGTATGATTCTTGCTTATATCTATATACAATTTTTTTTATTAATATAATTTAAATAGAATGTGAGAAAATTCATAATTTTGTTAATAATGTTTAATAATATATTTTAGTTTTTATTATATATTTACATTGAAGGTGTTTCCTCTACGAGGATGGGGTGGGAAAACACTATTCACTCAGCCATACCCTACATTGATGAGGTTTGTAATCATCATTTTGAAAGTCAATAGTGGCTCCAACATCCCTTGGTTAATCTTCATTTGATCTCTATCTCATCATTTCTTCTCTAGCTCTTTGAAGTTTTCCTCTCAGTTTTATTGACCCAACTCGTGAACATAAGGGTGTAAAAACCCGTTCATTTTGTTTTCACAATTTGTCTCTTCCCAAATCTTTTATTCCTTTGGTGTGCCTTTACACCATTAGGGCAATTTCTAGTATAATTTATTAATGTAATTTTTCTTTTATTATTTGTAAAGGTAACTTTAGGAGACAATATCTCTCTCATTGGATTATAAATTACAACTTGAAGCAATAATGTTTAGGTATAATGTTATGTTTGTATTAATGGACTCTATGGTTTCAAGGAATACATTTTATTTTAAAAATACATTACACAAAAATACAATAAAAAAATATATATTACACAAAGTTCAAAAGGTATAATGCAATAATTTATCAAGGAATTATATGGTGAAAAGATCATTAGTTTGAAAACTACTAGTACAAATCTCACAATTATTATTCGTTGTGGCCTAGGCCAATCCCTTAATGCTAATAACTTAAACACCCTCGAGTCATTATTTTTGAAACCATAACTTAACCTAGTTATTTTTATACAAATTTACATGTTAAAAAAAACATTAAGTAATATATATGAGTATGCATGTGTATTAAATATGTAAAAGTGATATTTAGTATATTAATTTTCTTTATAAAATAATAATAAAAATCATTATTAATAATATAATGAATTATTGAATATGCTTAAATTTGTTTTGTATTATCTCTATTGTTTAATAACATTTAAAAGTCAAATTCTATCAGCACAACTAATTCGATTAATCAAATCTTATAGGGTGGTTGTGCCTTGTGTTAAAGGGAGGAGAAATGCTAAAAATTCCACTCACCTACATCCCGAATGACTTTGAGAGCTTAGATAATCCTAGGTTGTGGATCCTCAAGCCACAAGTCATCCCCGAAGACTTTGATAGCTTAGATACCCCTAGGTGGTGGATAGTCAAGCCACAAGTCAAACTTGGACGATGAGAAACAACCTCACAAACAACCAAACATATAATAACATTAAAAATTAGACAAAATATTCAACTAAAAATGATTTTAAT
>APFE030725228.1:0-14820 GCA_000404065.3 Pinus taeda
AACAATACTCTTAAAAAAAAAACTTCCGCTGCTTTTTAAAAATGATTTGCTATGGAGAAAAAATCATTAAAATTCTGCTCACCATATATATCTCAGCATATATATATCTGCTTTAAAAATGATTAAAATCCTGCTACTTATATCTCCACATATATATTTCTGCTTTTAAAATGATTTTTATATGGAAAAAAAAATCATTTAAAATCAGCCTTACACCATAGCGCTACCATAAAGAATCATTTAACATATGCTTTATACCATAATTCCAAAATTGACTCTTATTCAGAACTCATATGGAAATACTAATACTGAGCAATCAATCTGCTATTAAAACCTTTGATCTTTGATATGTTACCCGCCTCTCATTTCAGCAACCCATTTTAAGAAGTCTCGTAGTTCAAGACAAATCACTTAAAATTGTTTCAAGTTCTTGAAACGAACAGGCAAGGTGCTTAAGATTCATTCTAAAATCTGCCAAGTTAGATTCATCCAGCTTAAATCATGAAGAACAACAGATTTCAGTGCAAATAGAAGAAAAGCATTGTAACAGTTCGTCTCAGCCTATCTACCAATTGGATGTGTCTATCGGACCATGGTCTGTGTGGCAATTTGGAACATTTGTAACAATGATGAGCCAAGTTCAAAATCTGGCACGCCGACACCCCAAAGCTAGACTGACTGTCAGGCAGATTTTGAATGGAATAACTCACCCTCTTCAGTCAAAGAAAAGGGCATTGTTTTACTTGGAATCCGTCGCTAGCTTCACGATATGCTCTTCGACCTCCCTATCACACTCTAGTGTAGACAGTATAACGCTCTTCGACCTCCCTCACAGGCCGGTGCGAGAGCCTCTCAGGAGGATATAAACAGTCAAAAACAGGCAGACGGGAGCCTCTCTAATAAAAAACTGTGCAAACGGTTCTTCGACTTTAACCATTAAAAAAAAGCAGTGCGTTACCTCTTGGATTGGTAATGTAAGAGGGACAGCGGCGTTACGTCTTCAGATGATCATAAGAAACCCAACAGGTATGCAGTCATACGTTTCAATGAAGGCAGCGGCAGGCCTTTCAATGAAGGCAGTCTACAGTCTTCAGTTATGTCAGAGACTGAGCAGTCAGGAGTTACAATTATTCTGGGACCTGTGCTCTGATACCATGTCAGGCCAGGGTAACTCCAGGCTTAATGAGCGAGAGAAAACTGAGATATTATTCATTAGGTAATCTACATATATATATACAAATAAAACGGATCAGTTCATCTTCTGGATGACTGTCCGGTTCACCCATCCGTTTCTGGATGGACCAATTAGAAATCCAGAGAGATCCACTTGAAACTTTCTGTTTATAGTGAGCAGCTTTTAATAATTCGATTTCCAGAGAGATCCACTTGAAACTTTCTGTTTATAGTGAGCAGATTTTAATAATTCGATTTCCAGAGAGAACCACTTGAAACTTTCTGTTTATAGTGAGCAGCAGCTAATAATTCAAAATTGGTTGTGTTTAGGTTTAATGTCTTTGGAAGTAGAACATGAACAAATATATTAACTCTGCACATTTTCAGGTCCTAAAAATTATTTATTCACAATCGGCTGGTCATCCAAATTTAAATTGGTCCTATTCAGTTTGGATTTTTGATTGGTCTAAGATACTGGAGCGTATTCTTTGATCTCTGCCTCCTCTGACTCTGACAACCGCCTCTAGGTTCATATTTAAGCTCAAGGCATCGAGATGGTGTATTTAAACTCAAGATAGTTTAAGCTCAAGGCATCGAGATGGTGTATTTAAGCTCAAGATAGTACTCTCTCTATTTCTTATGGAGCGTGTTCTTTGATCTCTGCTTCCTTTGACTCTTGACAACAGCCTCTAGGTTCATATTTAAGCTCAAGAGCATCGAAATGGTGCATTTAAGCTCAAGGTAGTACTCTCTCTATTTCTTATGATTTTCATATTGGTATATCTCCTTTTGGGGTCGTAAAATAACTTTACAGCTAACCATCATATTTAAGTTCAAGGGCATCGAGATGGTGTATTTAAGCTCAAGACAGTACTCTCTCTGTTTCTTATGATTTTCATATTGGTATATCTTTTTTGGGGGCCTGTAAAATAACTTTGCACCTGACCAAGTACAGTGGCATCGCTGAGGTGGTATAATGGTCAAGGTGTTTTCTCAGAGTTTAATGAACTGGTCATCATTTCAAACACAAGTTGAATGCTAGCATCAAACATGCAATTGATTATGTCAAGCAGTTTCCTCCTCTAATTGTACCTCTGACTACTAAGTCCATTGCATTTGTGGTGGGTGGTTTTTACATAGCTAATTTGCTCAAATACCCAAATAATTTTTACATAACTAATTTACCCAAATACCCAAAATATCAAACTGTTGATGCTAGGGGTAACAACTGTCACAAGTGCAAGGGACATATAAATGCTTTCACTCTACCTCAAACCAGCAAAATTAAGCAAGGAGTAAGCAAGGAGAAAGACCTTTCGCCTTCATGATATAATGGTTATGCATCTTACAACTAAGGAGAAGGACCATTCACCCTCCTGATATAATGGTTATGCATCTTAACCACAAGAAAAGGATCACAAACAGGTTCTTTACCCTCTGCCAGTATCAATGGCTAAAAGTCACATTAATTTATGGGGCGGAAAATGGAAGAATCATAGCAAGTGAAAATGGAGATAGAAATAAAGCAATGGATTCAACCTTTGTATGCATTTGTCACTTTTGTTGCTTGCTTTTATCTCCTTATTGTCTAGTTATAAAGAAAAATCTGCTTTAGTTGTTGTGATCTGTTTTAGTTGTTGTTCTAAGGGTATTGCTCAGATATATCAATGTTAATGGCAGCGGTAATGAGCAAATTATAAAGCAGGGAGGCTTGGACAAGTGGTCACACCTACCATGGGTAGGGATGGCAAACATGTGTAGGACATCCACATGTGGCCACACCTATCATGGGTACGGGTTGTTTTGTTTATATGGGTTGGCAAACATGTGTGGGACCTCCACCTGAAACCAACATGATTCTTGACAAGTATAGCTCGGACAGGTGACTCCTCCCAAGTCTAGCTTAGTAAAACTACCAACGTTGCATGAAGAGGGGACGTTTTTTGGAAGCGAGGACACGGCATTTACCAAAAATCTAGGAAGCGAAGCGCCTAGGAAGCGTCTACTAAAACTCAAGGGGTGCCTTTGGAGTATTTGGAAAATGTAGTTCCTCGCATAACAATTCGAAATTTCCAAAAACAAAAAAAAAAACCCACAAAACCATGTGAACCGGTCACCTTCTCTCGGATCTGCTCGTGATCTGCGGTGGATACACACCCAAACCTCCACCAATCCTTTCTGGATAAGGAGATCGGGCCCCCACGAATCTAATTTTCGTGGAATCGCCAAAAAAAGGAGGAATCGTGTATCCAATTTTCGGATTTGTTGTTCTGCCAAAGGATCAGTGGCAGATCCGTACAGGACACAGTTCTGCCACCAGATTCGGGGGGCAGTTCTTGCAACACTGAAAAGCACATTAATTAATTTACTTGATTAATGTTTTCTATTTATAGAATTAGATCAAATCTCTACCGTTGATCTCAAGTCAAGCTTATGATCTAATCTTAGCCACTCATGGGTGGATCTGTATAAGACACGGTTCTGCCTTCAGATCCTTGGGGGGGTGACGGTTTCTACAACAATGAAAAGTACATTGATTAATTTACTTGATTAATGTCTGCAGACTGCTATTTATAGAATTAGATCGAATCTCTACCATTGATCTCAAGTCGGGCTTATGATCTAATCCTAGCCACTCATCACCACCTAGGAGATTAGGGTTAGTGATTTGACTTAATGAAATTATAAAATAAGTCTAAGGGAAAGGTGAAAGACACATTATTCTTGGAAAATCAATTTGCTCGAAAGTGGAAGACTCAAAATTGAAGAAAAATGTGCAGCAAGGAATTCAAGAAGAAGAATTCAAGAGCTAAGATCTTGGAGAGAAATAAGATAAGATAATAAGATAATTATATTTATGGCCAACTAATGACCACAAAGTAGGTCAAAAGGACTGTTGAGAACAATGATGTCCATAAAATGCAAGAGAACCAAACGGTCTCCTATAAAAAAAAAATACAATGCATGAATATATAGGTACAATGCAGGAAATATAACAGATACAATGTATGGAACGCCCTAACGAAGAGGATTAGACCAATCTCCCCTAACATCCGAGACTAAGTAAAGAGCACTGAAAAAAATTCCACAAAGTTTGTTGGCCTAATGAAGGGTCAGTGGGAGGTATAGACTATCCACTAACTCATTGTCTAGGGGAGTTTGTGCATTATTGAGGTCTGGAGGACCTAGTTCGTCTCCCAGGGAGAGATCTGAGACGGTTTAGCTGAGGTCTCGTGTGGCGGGGTGAGGTCCCACAGATCCTCACTAGTCTAAAGTTTGGATATGAAACGGTATCAATCGTTCTCTTTGTGCCCCTGTCTAAAGGTAGTACCCTAAAAAATGTCGTGATCCTCTATGTGGGGTCTGATCTGATGGGAGGCTGAAGAATATGCGCTCGGAACCTAAGAGCCTCCTGCATATATAGGGCCAAACATCTCTGATTGGGATACATGAAAAATTCTATGAGGGTTTGAGGTCTCTGAACAAGCAATGGAACCTTCCTCTGATCTTGTAGTAGATATGGCATCCAAAAATGAAGTGCAACTAGGCCTTTACTTCCTGTAAATGACACACCTGACAGATTCTGTCTAGCCTATCAATCTGGTGGTCTGTCTCTACCCGAAGTATATGAGAACCTACTCCGAACTGGCCTAGAGGAATGCAAAGAGCATGCATCCAAAGGTGAAATGTATACTGGGGTCGAATAATGAGTCGGTCTCTCAACTCCAAGAAGTGCTCAGCGTAGAAGACCATCTTTGGGCACAACCCTCCCAGAGGATTGACCCAGGTGACCTGGACAAACTTCCTATAGATTTCCTCCCTGATGATCTTGTTCAACTCTTATGTAGTAGGTAGAAGGTGACCAGGAGCATCCAAGGAATATCGGAAAGGAGGGAGACGATCCAACTGAATGCCCACTGACTCTAAGAGATCTGAATGCCCACTGACTCTAAGAGATCTGAAACTCTTGTAAACCAACATCTAGCCTAGCCCGAGGGATTAGAAAGAGCAATATTCTCAGAAGAGCAAAATGCCAAGTAAGGGTAATGGTCCCTACTCTTTATCGAGTTTGCAAATCCTCGGACATGGTGCAAGAATGAGACCAAACTGAAGACTCTCTCAAGCCGAAAGGGTTCAGCTCCAAACTCTGCAAGGACGATGTGCTGAGGTATTGTCTATTTGCATCTAATGATGCGGCAGAGAAGAAGAGTTTGGACTGTCTCAACTGAAGCCCAATCTGACTCAAGTTAAGACGGTCCCCAAATCTCTGAGCCATATAGAATAGTGGGACGAATCAAGGTGTCCATGAGGCTCATCTTGGACGAGATGTCCTGGAATTGATGTCAAAGCATTGTCTCTCGAGAACAGATAAGGATCCATATCCTTAGTTGATCTGAGGCTGAAGAGCTGGTTGGAAACTGAAGCAGGGACCTAAGAATTACACCCGCAAGTACGTATACGTGCTATTGATCTCAACCTCCTCCCCCTCTGAATAGGAAGTGAAGGTCCAAAGTTTTCTTCACACCATTGAAGATCATAACCTTGGTTTTACCCAGGTTGACCGTCAACTGTCGAAGATCGCAAAACAAAGCTAAGGCATCCAACTGCCTCTGTAATCCTTCTGGAGATGAGGAGAGGAGGAGAGGAGGACCACGTCGTCAGCAAAGAGTAGAATAGATATCATGACCCGGTGAAGAAAGCAACCATCAATGTCCTGGATATGCTCGTGTAGAAAAGCCTCCAACTCATCAATATAGATCCCAAATAAGGTAGGGGACAATGGACAACCCTGTTTAACCCCAACAGTGCTTCAAATGAAATCAGACATCCCATGAACCATGTGAAGACGACCAAGGACGGACTCATATAGGCACGTAATAGTTGTCAATAGGGTCACCGAGATGCCAATATCTCTGAGTCTCTGGAGTAAGGTTTCCCTCAGAACAAAGTCAAAAGCTTTCCGAAAATCTACAAAACAACAGTAGACTTTCAAAGACCGATGTCATGCCTCCTCAATCAAAGCACGAAGGGTGAAGATGTGGTCAATGGTCTGATGAGCTGGTCAAAAACCTGCTTGTCCCCCAGCTCTGAGTTGTCTTTGCTCAAGGTCACTGGAGAGCTTCCTATGTAGAACAGTAGCATACAACTTCAAGAACGTGTGGCCAACCATGATCATTCTATAGTTATTAAGATTTGAGTTGGAGCTTGATTTGTTGATCGGATGGATGATGTGGTGTGACCATGCCGATGGAAAACCTTCACGGACTACTACATGGTTGAAGAGATTAGCCAAGTAACTAACCAAAGCACGGAAACCGTGTTTAAAGAACTCTGCTTGGTAGCCTTCCTCATTGGCTGCTTTGTTGTTGTTCATCTCCCAAATGGCCTCTCTAATATCTTTGTCTGAGAATAGGTAACAGGAAGGGGGTGAGGAAAGAACACGAACTTGGCCCTGCCCGGAAATATCATAAAGGTTGGAAGTGTGAGAGAACATGAATGTAGGGTCGAGGTCAGATGGAAGAGGGGAGCGTCGGGGAAGGATGGTATGCCAGAATTATTTAGGGGAGTGGGCAAGGAGAGCAGAAAGTTCTCGTCTTCTATGAGAGACAAAGAGTCGTTTCTTGCAACAAAGGAGACAATGGTAAGAAGCTTTGATGTCAGGGTAGAAGGGTTGAGAGTGGGTGAAATCATATCAAAGTTCTCGATGTAGAGTCTTTCATTCCTCATCATACCATTTGTTGATGGGGCAAGATCCAACTTTTTGGGAGGTGAAAGTGGAACGAGTGGAGTGAGGGAAGGATTTGAGTGTTGCTTCCCAAATGGCAGATGAAAGACAGGTGTATTTAGTAGAAGCAGAATCAAGCAAGGAGAACTGGGTTTCTAATGGGTGATGCCAGTGTAAGGGTCTATAAAGGGGTCCCCATTTGAGCCATTAGGGATGGCAAATGGTGAAGAGGCTAGTGGAAAGTAACAGATTGCAATGTATATGTCCCTGAGATGAGAGACTTTGACGCTAATTTGAATTCACATAAACCTAGCAAACTCGTCTTCGACTACCACAGATACCCTGTTCCAAAGTGAGTCACTAGCCAAACAAGAAACTCCACCTAATCCTTTGACCCCTCTCAAGCTCCTCGTCTCCTACTTACAAACTGAGAACCAATGGTAACCTGTGATATCTGGGAGAGGTCGAACAAGGCTTGCATGAGGCTCGGTCACAAAGAGGATGTTCGTTGATTCGAGAGCATCATACAAAAGTCTCGGCAATGACCAAAAAGATCCATTGCCATTCCAACAGCGGATGGAGATGCATGTACCTTGTCGTCTCCCCAAGCGGGCACATCATTTGGAACCTCCAGTTCAGGGTTCCCACCCAGGTGGGAAGGAGTCCCGAATGACTACTCGAAGATTCCTGATAACTGCCCATTTTCCTGCTTGTCGTGCTGCCATAACTTGTTCTCTAGATTGTTTAAGTTTTGCAACATGTGCTCGGGTGAATTCCTCATCTAAGAAAATCCTACTAGGGAGAGAAAACAACTTTCGTTTATCCCTGAGGGTGCAGAGTCGATCAGATGCAGTCTAAAACTTGAGGAAGAGAGTGGAGTCGTAGCCCAACCAAGCTCTGGCTAAAGCTATATCATATCCTGAAGGAACCTATCCCCCACTTCCATAGATCCGGAGAGGTGTGAGGTAAGGGGAGACCTCTCGCCTTGAGATTCAATTCTCTTGCTCGTCTGGTGCGTTCTTCCACAAGTTTTTCTTGCACCACCTCCTCAACTGCTGGAAGAGGGGTAGGAGTTTTATCCTTTGCCCGAACCACTTGTGCCCAAGAATTGATGTGTGTCTCAGTTTCTTGTTTGAATGTGGCCTATTGGGATCAGATTTCTTCCTACTTACTTCTAAGGTAGAGAATTTCTACATGCAACATATCATTTGGATGATTGAGATTTCCCTGCTCTTTGCTTTCATGTAATATCTTCTTAAGGGATAAATTATCCCCTTCCACCTCCGAAACTCTGGTAGAGAGGGTGTGCATTTAAGAACGGAAATTGTTGTTTTCAGTTTCCAGAAATTCCATTTTCTGCAAAATTTGTTTTATTTGGGTGTCCAAAATGAAAAATTCGACTCCATGGTTTTTTCATGGACCCCAGTTTCAAGTTCTACCCCTAACCTTCAACCACCGTTACTTCAGGCGAAGTTGGAAGCTCTGAAAAGATTTCAATGAATTGGTTAACGTCCATGTATAGATCCATTAGAAGTCCTGTAAAAATACTGCACAAATAGGCACTGTAACTTCAATTGTTATATAGTTGATTCGTCAAACACTTAGCGTGCATCCTCTCTTCCTTTTCTGGTTTGCACCTTTGAGCAGCATCGGTCTCTCGTTGTTGTTGTTTATATAGCAACCAAAACACCTTACTCACCATGGGTTTCTCAGGATCCCTATGACGCCAAACAGTTGCAGAACTTTCCTCTGTGTGACTGGAAACCACTTGGCAAGACCACCAATCCTGGCGGCAGTTTTGCAAATATGAAAACTCACTTACTGGAGGTCTCGCATTCGAATCCCTTCCCTTGCAACAGCGATGCAGCACACTCTACCAGACCAAATTGGACAAAATCAATGATTATCGAAGACAAGCCCATGTAATGTTACATTAAATTTGTGTGTCTGTCTCAGTTTACAGTGAAGAGAAATTGTTATTGTTAGAGCTTTTAAAAAACGAAGAAAGACTTCAAGGAGCATTGTGAGAATCAAACTCGGGACCTCTAGTTTCAAAGGGCATTCCGAGAGAAAAGGACGGGTTTTGTGAGGAGGTCAAGTTCCAATGGAGGATTGAGCACGACCCAAAAGAGAGAGGTTGATTTCTCTAAAGCATAGAGGACCATACAGAAGGAAAAGAAAAGGTTGAATTGCAAGAGGAAGAGTTGAGTTTTTTAAGGCCAAAAATCTTCAAGGGTAGAATTTTCTAGTAGACCAAAATTTCTAGGTGTTATTTCCAATATTTTAATTCATGTATTTTCTATGTATTCTTTGAGGGTTATTTTCCTTGCTAAAGGAGCCCTAGTTTTCTTGAGTAATAGAAAAATGAAGGAGAATTTGTTGGGCAAAATTGTTGTTATTGTCACTGATTTTCTATTTTTAATTTCACTGCAAATTGTGAAAGTTAAATACCAATTTTCAACAATTTTAGGTGAAATATTTTAGTTATGGTATAAAAATTAACATCGCATGAAAGCATTAAAACTTTGAGGAAAATGAATATCAATTTGTCACCAAGGTTACAACAATAAAATAATTTATTTTTTCAACAATTATATTTTATGGGGTTCGAGTATTTAATTTGGAAGTTGTGAGGATGGTTGAAACTAGGTTGAGGTTTAAAGACCTGTTGGAGGGTGCATCCAACTATAGTATGCAAGAGGATATTAGTAGTGTTAATGGGGAACGAGAATTGGGAGCTTTGCGAGTAGCACATCCACCCCTCCTACCGATGTTGCACAACTAGTTGCCCATAACCAAAAGGACGTGAAGGACAAGAGAATCATCTTGGATGGGATGAAAGATCATGTGATCCCTCATCTTTATAGGAAGAAAATGCCCTAACTAAGTTCTACTGTGGAAGGCTTTAAGTTACATTAGAGTGCTAATTCAAAAAAGAAAATGGTGTTGAAGAAGTTGTAGAACACCAAGATGTCCAAGTTAAATACATTTGCTACATATCTCACCAAGATCACACAAGTCCAAGCCATGGGTATTCTTCAACAAAGGGATCATAGCAAGAGAGAACCTATCTAACTAGGAGAGGTTATGGGATGATTTCAAGCCATGGGTATTCTTCAACAAAGGGATCATAGCAAGAGAGAACCTATCTAACTAGGAGAGGTTATGGGATGATTTCATTTAGGAGGAGATTCGAGGAGTCTTTTCATGGGAGCTAGTCCAAAGGTGATGATGAGAACCTTGCCCTTGCTAATAAAGAAAGGAAGGGAAACAGGAAGAACAACACAAGAAAAGCGGGAGAAAAGGAGGACATGAACAAAGTGAAATGCTTTGCATGTCACAAATTTGGCCTCTATGCAATTCATTGTCCAAACAAAAAGAATGCAAGTCATCATCCAAACAAAAATAATGGCAAAGGGAACTCACAGGTTGCAACATCAATAGATTCAAAAGTGAGAAAGTTTTCCAAGAAGTTCGAGGAGTTCAAGGTAGTGACATGTCTTTTTGGCACCAATGATAAATATGCATGGTTCGTGGACAAGGGAGCATCTCATTATATGACGAGATTGTGGGAGTAATTTGGCAGCATGAGAGAGGATGACTGACTCTATGGAGCTTGGAAAAAGTGCCAAGTGTGCAATAAAGGGACTTGGAACTATTCAATTTCAACTAGAGTCAGGTGAACCCTTAGATATTACAAATGTTTTTTATGTTGTAGGGCTAGATAAGAACCTTCTTGCAGTCTCAACCCTGAAGGACAAGGGATATGAGGCTTGATTCCAAGATGGGTAGGTGATTATCAAGTCGAGATATTCAACATCTAACACAAGATGAGTTATTGGGAGGAGAGAAGGTAACGTGTACATGATGAAGGGTTAGCCGATACATGCCTTGGTTCATGATAGTTATAACTTTGTGCAAGTTGTGGCATAGGTAAATGGAACATTTGAATCACAAGGATTTGCCTATATTTCGGGAGATTGTCACTAATCTTCCTTAGTTTATTGTTCGGGAGATTGTCACTAATCTTCCTTAGTTCAGTGTGGAGCAATAGGGTGTTTGCAAAGGGTGTGCACTTGGCAAGTATGCCAAGACTACTTTCCCAAGTAATAATTCCAAGTCCAAAGAATTGTTGGATATAGTCATAATTCCAAGTCCAAAGAATTGTTGGATATAGTACATTCTGATGTGTGTGGTTCCATGTCTGTAGGGTCCTTGAGTGGGTACAACTATTATGTGACCTTTATAGATGATTGTTCTAGGAGGACATGGATTTACTTCATGAAGACCAAGGATGAGGTCTTTAATCGGTTTCGAGAGTTCAAATCTCTCATGGAAAACCAGACTAGGAGGAAGAACAGAGTCCTTAGGTTGGACAATGAAGGTGAGTATACCTCAAATGACATTCCTTTACCTACATTGCATAGGTTGGACAATGAAGGTGAGTATACCTCAAATGACATTCATTTACCTACATTGCATTGTACTCAATAATGAAACAAATGATTAATTATGTAAGATGGCTCAAATTTAAACAAAAGCACATATAGGACAATACATAAGTATTGTTGCAACATAGGTTTCCATGCCAAAGCATGCATGGGTTTTACAACAAATAGGAACCAACTATAGCAAAAAAAACAACAAAACTAACAAAAAGAAAACAAGGGAAACAACCAATAGAGACACTCATCTGCAACCCCAAAATGCGATGATGGCCAACCATGAACACCCTACACATCAAAAAAATATTATGAGTAATATATAATAAACACAATGTTCTAAGAAACACACATGATATAATGATGAAGCAACAAATAAGTTAAATAAAAATGGACATAAAAACATATAATTATGTAGTAATAAACAAGTAAAGCCCCCCATACCTGCGTAGTTTTCTTAATACTCCACCACCTTCCTTTACCCACATTTGCATACCACGCATGATATAAATAAATCTTAAATAATATAATATGCATCTATTTAAACATGAGTCTTGTTAGTCTTGAAACAAAATATAACTCACACTCAATCTTGGCTTATACCTTTGCTATGGTACCTCACATCTCTCTCATGCAAAGAAAATAGTAATTTCACTAGTGTTTCTTCACCTTCCTTAATTTGCACTAAATCTAAAATTCAACAAACACACATGATATAATGATGAAGCAACAAATGAGTTAAATAAAAATGAACGTATAACCATATTATGTACTATGTAGTAACAAAAAGCAAATTCCCCATATATACCTCTTTCACATAAACCCGTTACACTTGTGGAAATTTCACTAGTGTTTCTTCACCTTCCTTAATTTGCACTAAATCTAAAATTCAACAAACACACATGATATAACACACATGATAAAATGATGAAGCAACAAATGAGTTAAATAAAAATGAACATATAACCATATTATGTACTATGTAGTAACAAAAAAAGCAAATTCCCCATATATACCTCTTTCACATAAGCCCGTTACACTTGTGGAAATTTCACTAGTGTTTCTTCACCTTCCTTAATCTGTGTTGCATCTAAAATTCAACAAACACACATGATATAATGATGAAGCAACAAATGAATTAAATAAAAATGAACGTAGAACCATACTATGTACTATGTAGTAACAAAAAAGCAAATTTCCCATACATACCTCTTTTGCATAAGCCCGTTACACTTGTGGACTCCCGATCATCCCTAAATCCACACAATTGGATCCAAAAGAAAATGCAAACCAAAAAAAATTAGATAGAAAAACACACAAGATAAAAATGTCCAACTATAAATTAGCATGGCCATGCTCACAAAAACAAAGATACAAAAACCACAAAATGTAAAAAACAAAATAAAGCAAGGATAGAAAAAATAAACCAACAATACAAAAATAACAAAAAATAACAAAAAATAAAAAGACAAATAAGAAATAGATTCTGCAATATAACTACAAAAAAGTGTTCCTGGCCAACCAAAGGCACCCTGCACATCCACAAAATAAATAAGTATTAAATAGAGATTAGAAAATATTCTGAGAAATATTAAATAAATATCAAATATTGTGATAAATATGAAACAACGATCAAAATATCTTATAAGAAATCTTAATGAAAACTGAAAATCTTATGAGTAATCTCATTCCATAGAAAGTAAATCTTATGTAAACATCAAAAAGCATAAACACTAAATAAGTAAAGAGGGAGGAGATCTAGAATATTTGCAATATAAAAGATTGCATAGCAAAACATACCTGGATTTTGCATCAAAAGAAAACTAACCTCAAGATTTTTGCCTCTGCACTCTAATCTTATGAGTAATCTCATTCAATAGAAAGTAAATCTTATGTAAACATCAAAAAGCATAAACACTAAATAAGTAAAGAGGGAGGAGATCTAGAATATTTGCAATATAAAAGATTGCATAGCAAAACATACCTGGATTTTGCATCAAAAGAAAACTAACCTCAAGATTTTTGCCTCTGCACTCTACTACAATGTTTGTCTCGTGAAAATATTTTAGTAGTTTCGTCACTAATCCTTCACATTCGTTTGCCTACATTGCATTACGCTAAATAATGAAACAAATGATTAATAATGTAACATGGCTCAAAATAAACAAAAGAACATATGGGAACATACATAAATATTAAATATTGTTGCAACCTAAGTTTCCATACCAAAACATGCATGGGTTTTACACCAAATAGGAACCAACAATAGCAAAAAAAACAACAAAACTAACAAAAAGAAAACAAGAGAAACAACCAATAGAGACACTAATTTGCAACCCCATAAATGTGTTGATGCCCAACCATGAAAACCCTACACACCAAAAAATTATTATAAGTAATATTAAATACACACAATGTTCTAATAAAAACACATGATAATGATGAAGCAACAAAAACACATGATAGATTGATGAAGAAACGAACAAGTTAAATAAAAAAGAACATAGAACCATATAATTATGTAGGAACAAACAAGTAAAGCCTCCCTTGTATACCTGCCTAGTTTTCTCAATACTCCATCACCTTCCTTTACCCACATTTGCAAACCACACACGATATAAATAAATTTCAAATGATATAATATGAGTTAAATAAAAATGAACGTAGAACCATATTATGTACTATGTAGTAACAAAAAAGCAAATTCAACATATATACCTTTCTCACATAAGCCCGTTACACTTGTGGAAATTTCAATTTCACTACTGTTTCTTCACCTTTCTTAATCTGTGCTGCATCTAAAATTCAACAAACACACATGATATAATGATGAAGCAACAAATGAATTAAATAAAAATGAACGTAGAACCATACTGTGTACTATGTAGTAACAAAAAAGCAAATTTCCATAAATACCTCTTTTGCATAAGCCCGTTACACTTGTGGACTCCCGATCATCCCTAAATCCACACAATTGAATCCAAAAGAAAATGTGAACCAAAAAAAATTAGATAGAAAGACACACAAGATAAAAATGCCAAACTATAAATTAGGGTGGCCATGCTCACAAAAACAAAGATACAAAAACCACAAAATGGTAAAAACAAAATAAAGCAAGGATAGAAAAAAAAAACCAACAATACAAAAATAACAAAAAAATAAAAAGACAAATAAGAAATAGATTCTGCAATATAACTACAAAAAAACGTTCCTGGCCAACCAAAGGCACCATGCACATCCACAAAATAAATAAGTATTAAATAGAGATTAGAAAATATTCTGAGAAATATTAATTAAATATCAAATATTGTGAGAAATATGAAATGAGATCAAAATATCTGATGAGAAATCTCAATGCAAACTGAAAATCTTATGAGTAATCTCCTCACTAGAAAATACATCTTATTCAAACACCAAAAATCATAAACACTAAATAAGTCAAGAGGGAAGAGATCTAGATTATTTGCAATATAAAAGATT
>APFE030725230.1:5112-64058 GCA_000404065.3 Pinus taeda
AAACAGGGCCCACAATTTGGCGTTTCATCTTCTAGGGTTAGGTTTTGGGATGTGAAGGGTTTTTCATTGTTTCTCAACAATAAATAGGCCTCCGAGCCTCATTGTAACACAGCTCAGAAGCATGTAGTCACCACATCTCTTCTCAGAGATAAGCTACCATCGCCCTAGCTGGTTTATTTCCATTTCTGGTTGTAAGCATATTTCAGTATTTTCCATTAATGAAATGAAGTATTATTTCCGCTGCATTTGTGTATATGGTTATCTCTGTATTTTGTTGCGTTCCTGTTTAAATCCGGATCAATTTCCACCTTGTATGATAATACAGATAGTGGGTTTTTTTTAGCTGAGGCTTTCTCCAAAGTATTCTCATGTGTATTGTGCATTGATTCTTCTTCTTCTGGTTATATTGTTCAACTTGATCTTTAAGCTTCTGCAAATTGATAGTAGAAGTAGGTTATATTATTCTTCTTTGGTTTATATTGCATTATCAGGTTAACCTACATCAGATTTTCTACATGGTATTAAAGCAAGATTTGTAGAGAATTTCTATAGTTTTGGCATGCATTGTGTATGCATGTGTGTATTTGGTTCTCTTATTACCATTGGCATGGCGTTTCTAGGTGTGATAGTGGTTTCGACCTTGCCTTGACATTTCCAGATAGAAATGGTGTTATGGGGTTCTTTTACTTGGTTGAGCTAGATTGCCTGATGGTTTTGAAACTTAGTGGGGTGGTCTCAGTAAAACTCCCAAAGGCCTAGAAATCCCTTGACTGGTAAATGGAAGGATACACAGTAAAGCCTGAGGGTGGAGATGGAAAAAATCCTCACGATTTAGGTGGAGAGATTTAGAGGCATCTATGCTTGTTTAGGGCCTACTGATCTCTTGATTTGTATACTACTATAAAGCCTAGTAGTGTATGTTTATTGTTTATGCCTAGGAATACCTTAACCGGCAATGGCAGGATAAACGGTAAAGCCTGGTTGTATATATGAGGGTTTCGGGCCTAGGAATCCCTTGACTAGTAATGGAAGGATACACGGTAAAGCCTGAGGAATCCATGGTTGGTTTTTTTGTGAGTCCAACATTCGTGCTTGGAATATGGCATGGGGGTGATTGGCTCGAAGAAATATTTGGCTCAACCCAATCTATGATCAATTGGTATGTGGAAGTCCCTAACTTGGTTGGCTTTTGCATATGCTAATAAGAGTTTTTTTCTCTTGTATTTCATAAGTAAATGTATTTTTTATTCTGTGTCTTTAATGGTTGTTTTATCATTTTAATTTGTTGGTTATATGTTGGTCATAAGCATGGTTTTATGACATACTTGAGTTATGCCTCTCACCATGATTTGGTTAGTAAATGAAATTTTAATGAATGAATGACCTAATAGATGATATTTCAACTATGGTGAGAAGGTATCATGCCTTCTTAATGATTCTCAGATAAGTAGGAGACCCCTATGTTCAGATATGTGATTATGACCTGTAGATTTCATGTTCATCATGTGTTCGACAAAATTTATGTCATGGTTAGGACTAGTTAGGTCATGTTCTTGTTTAAGTTTTATATGGAAGGATCTATCCTTGTTTCATTTATTATTTCTGAGACTTTCATTAAGTTCTAGGCATTGGTCTAGAGACTAGCTCTGAAAAAGTTTCTCAAATCACGCAATCGTAGGCATAGAACTCGGTGAAAAAGACTGCAGTCGCTCCCTTGCAGGGTTTTGCATGCAACTTACAATTTAATTCCAATAGTGTCGTGCCAGCGTCTAAAAGTACACGACACAAAAACAAAGGTTCAACTTAGGGCCTACGCACCTGGAAGGGTGGTTTAGCCCTTGGTGGGTCCTGCAGCATGTGAGGGAGGTGGTAAGGTTTTGGTTTTGTTGATTCCACTTTCTTAAGGTAATATAGGAGGTTGAATCATATCATAGTAACTCTTCATCACATATTTACCTCGGTTGATCGGTAAACTTGGGTAAGTGTGTGAGGAGAGTGTTACAAAGTGGTTTCAGAGCATGGTTCAACCCTTGGACTGGATGGGCGGAATGTGTTGTCATGCATGCATGTAGGACATATATGTGCTTGATGTGTATCCATGGTTATGGTCGTTGTTAAATTCATGTTTTCATATAGAATTTTACAACATTATTGTTGGGATGTGTTTACCGTGAATGTATGTTGGTGATATATGTGTTTGTTATACATGTTAGTGTCTATATGTTGTTATAGTTGTACCGTCATGCACGGTAACCATGATGATGATTGAGATGATTTCTATATACAATTATGATTATGATTATATATTTATTGTTCTAATCGGGTTGATCTTGTGGATGAGATATCCTCCCCTGAATTATATTGAGGTATGTTGGTTTTGTTTATATTTGGGTTTAGCTAACATGATATACTTGCAGGAAGAAGAAGATTAAAGATGACAAGAAAAATGGTGGACTATAGTTCACATGATTCTCCCCATAGATCAGATGAGCAACATGGTGATGAGTACTCCCCTCACATAGCAGACACTTTTAGAAGCTTGAAAGAAGAAATAAGAATTTGTAAAGAAGATAATGACCAAATCATTCAATCGCAAGAGAGACTTTCCAGGGTGCAAGAGAAACAAGTAGAGGTCAATACAGTCATCCTTCAAATCTTGTTAGACTTGCAGATATAGGGACAACTTAGGGTCAGTGATGGTCAAGAGGACATGACTAATGGAGCTTATGGTAGCAGGTCTCATCATGGACATAGGTCGAACATGGATGATATTGCCAGGGATGGCAGATTCTTAGAAACACCTGAAAGGAGTGGCAGTGGACGTGGGATTTATTCTAGTTTTGGTTCAAACACATACCACGGTCATCATCACTATCATCCTCATAGGAGGATTGAACGAGGATATTTTTCAGATGAGTTCAAGAAAACAAAACCACCCACATTTGATAGAGAAATGAAGAAATTATAAGATGCAAAATCCTAGTTTCTTGGGATGAATATGTTCTTCAGATTCCATGACTATTTAGAGACCATCAAATCCAGGATAGCTACCTTTAGTCTTAAAGGTAAAGCAGACATTTGGTGGGAATATGTGAAGAACGTCAGAGGAATTCAAGAATAGGAGTTGACTTGGAGGGAGTTTGAAAGACTTTTCAAGAAGTATATATCAAAGAGATACTATGATGACAAGGAAAAATAATTCTATGAGCTGAATGTGGGATCCATGACCGAAGAGGAGTACACTTGTAGATTCTTATATTTATTGAGGTATGTGCCTCATCTTAAGGAGGAGAAAGTGAAGATTCAAAGAGTCATCAGTGGGTCGCTAGTAGCATTCAAAGACATGATTGATTTTGATGAGCCTAGATCGTTGGAAAAATCCATCAGAAAGTTGAAACATTGTTATGATAAATCGGAGCGTAAGATAAAGTCCTAACAAGGTTGAAAAGGAAAAGACAAATCTAAGGGAAAGTGGCCATTGAAATGAAAAATATCTCACGATGCAAGTGAGGAAGAGAATGTCATTCCTTACCAGAAGTTTAATGCAATTGGAAAGGGACATGAGTCACAACCTTGAGGGAAACAGAGTAAATTTTTCAAATCATGGTGCAAATCTTGCGTCGCAGCATCGTGTTATATCATGGCATAAGCAACAAATACATGGTACATTCGGTTTGCTAGAAAATCTCAACATCTAATCCATATACACCGTTGAAGTGAATGTTGTGATCCACTGAATTTTTTTTTATTGCATGCAATTTTGGAAATTCGAGATATGGAGGATTATACGTTTCAAGACCGGATTTGACGGTTGTCAAAGATTCAACGTTTTTTACCGCATGCAATTATTGGAAATTTGAGATTTGGAGGATTATACGTTTCAAGGCCAGATATGATGGTTGTCAAAGATTCAACGAAATGCAGAAATTTGGGAGAAAATACCATCTTATCGTACATTTTTATAGGCTTTGAATATTTTCGGCAGATTTGATGCAACCACCGTGTTATCCTCAGAACACTGTCATTGATTAAATCTCGTTATATCATCGGCATTGTTAACTACCCCCATCAAATGTTGTTACGCAATTAACCATGGCATCTCATCCAACTGTTCTCCGTACTCAATTGAACCCAACCATGATTTGCATTGAAAGTTGACTTGACAAGCTGTCATGTTGGTTTACAATTTATGGTTGCTAGATTTTGTAAATTGTCGGTCGAAACATACTCCCACTACATCTTCAACGTAGAATAAAAGCATCCAATTTAGGCTTTATAAAAATCCATGGTAGTGTAACCTCTCACATATACGATAAACCATTAATTGCATCTTTTGAATTAGGGTGATTCAACATGGATTGTGGCATAGGCCACGTAATATGTGGCCATATGCCACCAAATGCATCAAAATCGATGCACAAACTCTCAAAAAACCATAAATCAAAGTTGTTGTGTATTCCAATGCACATGCTAGTGAACGCAAGATATATTATCAATAGAAATAGCGGAAAACAAACCCTCAAGATATTAGTAATAAATATGACTCAAATCTTCTTCTCCAAAAACTTCTCTAGCAGTGATTGTTTAGTAAAAATGGGGAGAATCGGCGACAAGTTTTCGTTGAACCATTTTCCAAAAATAGTCAATGAAGAGGATGATGCCTTCGTTCTCATGTTCAAATTCTCAAAACATTTCAATGATGCCTTTGTTCTCATGTTCAAATTCTCATAACATTTCCCCAAGAAATCTTTGTCCATGGGGTTTCAATCAGAGAAACATTTCCATGAATTCGATATCAACAAAGGGTTGAGAAAAGGGTTGATTTTCTCGGGCTTTGTAGTTGTTTCCCCGTGGCTCTACCATGGATCCTATGCAAGCAAACCTTTTCTTCCTCCCAATAACTATTTACCTTAGCATTCTTATGCTTTGGATGTAGGTAACTTGCTATAGAAGCCATGTCTCCAATGTGGTAGATTGCACCTTCGAAGTATGCACCCCAAGGCTCCAGAGTTTTCCTGAACATTGAATGCACACATCGTGTCTCTCTGTGTTTGTAATTAGCACACAGAAACCTTTTCCACAAAATATTTTGTATTAAAAGACATCAATAACCATGATGCATAAATTAGGATATTCTTCTTAAAATATTCCTTTTACAACTTTTTGCATATTGAAATTTAAAATGCATTATAAATAACATTCATCATTCTAAAATATTCTCTTAGTGACCGGAAGATTTTAGTGATGGATAAATTCCAACCGTTTCTTACCAAGCGAAGTAAGACGATCTTTGTTTTCTTCATGCTTTTGCTCTGGAATACTAACGACATGCTCTTCTCTTGCAAATTTCATTCCCATCGGTGGATTGTGCACAACCTTTCTCCAATATTGTTGACACAATTTTGGATTCAACTTCCAACATTTGTCAACCAAATGACCACTTTGCTTACAATGTGTGCAACAACGTTGTGACCTCGTTTCACCATCAACTTCCTTATGATTTGGAGATTGGCCCTTTTGTCACTTTTCCTTCAAAAATTTCATGTATGAGGAATTGTCCTCCAACACTTTGAAACTTTATGATTATATAGGCCACAAAACGAACATGGAATCTTATGCCAAAATTTACTAATGACATTACCATCCCTCTTATAATAAAAAACATTGGGGGAATTTTGATGTCTAAAGTGGGCCTCCTAAGGAAGTTATAAAATAATAGTGGAAATAATAAAACAATATTAGATTACATAATCAAATTTTAGAGGGAAAAGAGGAAAAAACTATTTTTTCAACTTATATCCCTATGTGTTTACTCATGGAAACACTAGTTGGATGCAGAATTTGATTCTTCATCAAAGGTGTACCCATGCCACATACTTTCGATGGACCCTTATACACAAAAATTGAGAAGTTTATATCCCTATGTGTTTACTCATGGAAACACTAGTTGGATGCAGAATTTGATTCTTCATCAAAGGTGTACCCATGCCACATACTTTCGATGGACCCTTATACACAAAAATTGAGAAGTACATGAAAAACGCGATTGCAATCCTGTTTTTTCATGTATCTCTCATTTTTAATGTAGCAGGGTCCATCAAAAGTATGCAACACGGATACTCCTTGGATGGTGAGTTAAATTTTGCATCCAACGAGTACTTCCACTAAAAAATTGAGTAAAACCTTAGGAAGATAAGTTGAAAATACAAGTGGAAAAAACAGTTTTATTATTTTATTATTTTTCAGTCTTTTTACTTTTTTACTCCAAAAATGGTGAATCATACACCATGGTTGACATCATCATCTTGAATCCTATTAGTTCTTATAAAGTTTATTTTGGTTGTACATTTTTCTTAGGAAGCCCATTTTAGACCTCAAAATTCCCCTAATGTGAGGTGAATCAAGTGATGCAAAAGTTCCTTTCAAAACATCATTTGCTTTAAAAGTCTTCGAATTCTCTCCTACTTCTTCTTTTGTGTATCCAATTCAAGCATATCGAGGGTCATCCTCAACCATAATAGGTTCTACCATACCTTGGCCATGGCTTCCCAATCTTTTCACTTCTTAACCCGTTTTCAATAACAATTTCGAACGAATTCCTCAAGTGTACTTCTCGAAGGAACCAAAACAAACATCTTCTTGAGAGGAAATTGAATGTGTACAAGTGATGCTTACCTCGTTTACCTTAGCATTCTAACACTTTTCTAGGGCTTCTTTTGAAGCTTGTAATTGCAATTCCATTTCTCGAAGTCTATCTTGAAGCTATCTCTTCTCATATTCCAATGCTTTCAACTGTTTCCACAACTTATTGCTTTCTCTATCATCCACATACAACTCCTCTACCATTTTTTTCATGGTTAAGAATTCTTTAAGCATCTATGAATATTGATAAATATTTGTAAATAAAGGATTAGAAAAAGACTCATTTGTTGAAATAGACATTTCAGAACTCAAGAGATTACCTTCTTAAGTAGTTTCCTTCTTCTTGCTTGAATTAAACCTAACAAATGCACCCACTAATCCAGGCAATGAACTGCTCTGATACCAAGTGATCTGAAAAATTGAGAGGACTTAAACACTTATAAAGAAGATCTTTTTGAATGACCAATGGGCTTGTAAGATCAAGTTACAATTAATCCATAAACATGTTTATTTCATCATAAACTTGTAACTTAAAATGTATGTAAAATAACTTGATCAAAGCATGAATAAACAAAACATGAAAACATCAAGGTTGATAACAGAGTTCAACCCCTCCACTAGGCTACGTATCTGAATTCACCTCCAATAGGTCGAATCATTTTTATTTTCTTTCTGAAATGAGGAAAATGTACAATGCTCCATTACAAAAGGGTGGTCAAACCTAGAGTTGTCTTCTAAACAAAGGAGTTCAACACTTGTACATATCGACAAATCCTATGAAAGACCTCTTGATCTCTCCAAGATCTGCAAGGAAAATGAAGCCCTCAAATACTTCTCAAAAAATCTCTCAATATCTCTTCTCCAAAACTATCATATCACACAAAGTACATACGAGGATTTTATATAGCTTTCAAGGCCCCAAAACAAAGGAGGAAATATCTACTTAGATCCCCACTCCAAGAAGAAAACAACTTTCTTAATCCCTCAAAAGATACTCCATGATATTCCTGAGGAGTAAATCTCTCATATCCACCTATCAAGGACCTTATCCAAAACTAAAGGGATGAGAGAAATACCATAAGACTCTCAACTTCAACTTGAATTTAGAAATTGACTTTGAGGAAATCCTTTCATATTTTACAAATAAAAAATATCAAATATGAGCACATTTACATTAAAATTTGAAACACCCACAACCTAGGCTTCAATGAGCTTGTTCTAAATAAGGTGCTCCTTGGAAAATGTGTGAAGATCCTCCTAGATCAGCAGTCCAGATTTAGTGCAGCATAATAATTTCAAAGAAGACAAAATGAAAAGGTGCACCAATTGGCTTTGAGTGAACAACGTTTGCGAACCAAGAAGAAGTAAAAGTAGTCAGCGGGGGTGATTAGGCTCAGTTGTCTCAAAATCTCAACCACTGAAAATCAGGAGGACAGATTGCTGCTCAAAGTAGTGGCCATGGGGGTTGATGGGTTGTTAATCCACATGTTTGTGCATATAATTTTATTCTCCAACATAATGTTTCAATATTGATGGAGTGACTTTAGACGATTTGATTACTGCAGAGCAGCTAGTGAGTTAATGGAAGAATGATCCTAAACCCTTAGGAGAATGACCCTTATCTGAAATGACTTCCTTCAACATCTTTGTGAACTCTGGAAACATCTCTCATGGAACATTTCCTAACACACGAAAAAGAAGTTGGAGGTGGAGAGTGATTATTTTGTTTAAGCTATTATGAAAGAAGAGTATTTTCTTTGATGAAGAATCATATTTGGGATCTTGTTTATTTTATCAAAGTATGTAAATAGGTTTATTGAAAGTGGATATAAAGGACCAAATATGTTACAAATGGTTCTATTGAAAAATATAATATAGGTTTCGTGGTGAAGGGATTTTCATAGGTTGAAGGGGTTAATTATTCTGAAACCTTTTCCCTTATTTCCAAGATGTATTCTATATGTCCTATTATTTCTCTCACAGTTAAAGTTAGTAAGCTTACAAATAGATGCAAAGAGTGCCTTTTTGCATGGAATCTACCTGATAACATTTACATGAAACTACTTTATTGGTTTTGTGCAAGATTGTTCCCTTGTTTGGAGACTTTGGTGTTCCTTGTATGGTCTAAAAAAAGCTCCTAGATCTTGGTATGAGAAGTTATACAACTTTTATTTGCCTCAAGGTTTACCCATTATCATTCCATGGTTCCAATACTATAGTTTACACTTACAGATAGGACTCTTATCTATTGATTCTAGTTTTGTACAAGGATCATTTGATCTTCACAAGGATTTATTTATATATGATTCGAAGTGTTAGGAAGGTTTGATGGGATAATTTTTCATGATGGGTCTTGGTTTGCTACATTATTTTCTTATATTGTAGAGTCACTAGTCTTCATAAGGGATCACCATCTTCTAGTAAAAATATGCCATTGATTTACTTTATTTCTCTGGTATGGCTAGTTGTAAGCCTACTCATTTTGAGTCAGGTGTACTCTTACCTCTATTTTCACCTCAACAAAGGTGGTTTGCACATTGTATCGAAAACTGGTTGGAAATATATTCTATTTGATTCACACTTGGCCTAACTTTTCTTATGGATTAGGGTTGATTTCTCGATTCTCCCAAAATCCTCATCAGAGTTACTCAAAAGGAGAAAAATGTATTCCAAGATATATTCTAGGGATTTCAAAGTTTTAGCATTCAATATACATTTGGTTCTCTTGAGATTGTTTGTTTCCGATTGTGTTGGATTAATCGATGATTGAAAGTCCATCTCTAGTTTTGTTTTTATATCTTGGTTTTGGCCCTATTGCTTGGTCTTGCAAAAAATAATAAAGGATTGCATTTCTACAATAAAAGATGAGTATCAAACTATAGTTCTCACATGTCAAGAAGTTATTTGGATACCATAGTTATTGGTTGAGTTTGGCATTTAACATGATCAATCTACTATTCTATGGTGTGATAATCATAGCACAATAAATATTTCGAGATATCTTATGGAGCATCAAATGTTATGTCTCTATAATATTAGTGTAACCCCCATATTGTTATTATTATGCCCTTACATTATTATTGTTATGTAGTTCCTAATTATATTTTGACCCTTTAGACTCCTATATATACCAAGGAGGTCTTGTCATTTGAATCATCCAAGAATTGTTCATTTTATGTGATATAAAAGGAGGTTTCCCCCTGGAAGTGGTTTACTATCTAGTTGTTGATATATCTTTTCTTATGGTTCTATGTTATTTTCTATCTTGATACATAACATTTGGTATTAGATTTCTTGATCCTAGGGTTTTACTACTTCAAGCATGTCATCTTAGCATTTTCACTATAATGTTTTTTTTTTTTTTTTAAGGTGGAACTTTGATGAACATTTGGTTACAATTTTGTACCTTGGTTCGTTATATTTTATGAAATATGGTCCAAGGAAGTTAGGTTTTCTGCATGCTCCTGAATTTAGTCTTAAACAATTGTTCTGAGGAAAAACATCATAACTTTCTCTTTGAGCATCAGAATTGAATTTTGTAAAAAATCACTGAAATTATAAGGACTATAGTTTCCTGGGTATGATTTTTAGGGTTAAAGGTTAAAACAGTGACATGTAGCATTCCATACAAATTCAATCTACTGAACCAGTCCATAATCAAGTCATTGTGGGAGAATCAATATAGCTTTATCTTGAAGAATCAAATCTAGGTATAACTGGTGGGTTAGAAAGAAAACATAGAGGGCTACCGAAGAATACAATTTGAGAGCTTGGGGGGCCAAAATAAAATAGATAGAATAGTTGCAAGGTCGGCCTTATCAACAAGCTCAAAACCAAGCTCTAAAAGGTGTGTTATTTTTAAATTTTCACGGTGAAGCATAAACATCATTAATTGGTTCCAAAATGTCTCCAAAAATAAAATAAAATGCTACAACCATTGATCCCTCATTAATCAATATTATTCTGCATGAAGAAGTAGAAATGTAACATGATATATCAAAATTAGGAGAACAAGTGAAACAATTTTCGCTCTCACAAAGAGAAACCAAAAATGAATTGGGAGTGATGAATGTTAAGATGGATTATTTAGAAGCAAAAATAAAAGGGGATATGGACAGTTTAAAAGTAGACATGGAATGCTTGAAGGGGAGAGAGTCAATCTTCCTGTCCAATGGTTGAATATGATACGTATATTGGCCACGATTTTCGTGGACTGTGTATGGACTAATCCATAGGGATTGAAACTTAGTGTGCTTTCCTTATCTTCATGGGATTTGTCCTACTTCAAGACTAAGTCACCCACACTGAACCTGTCTTCCCTATAGACTTTCTGTCAAACCATTTCTTGATATGGTTCTGATGGAGAGAAAAAAATTATTTTACTTTCAACCTTTCTTCCTGTAGCTTGTACAAAGTGTCCATCCTACATTGAGCTAAGAGACATGGCTTGTCTTAGGATTCGGTGGGAGGAAGACTTCCTTTCCATACACCAGGAAGTAAGGGGATGTATTTAGGGAAGATTTAGGTCTGACTCTGTTAGCTCATAAAGCATTCACCCAAAGTGGAGTGCCAATTTCACTGCTCAGAGAATATTATCTTTTTGATGATGCGAATGGGGTTCTTATTTGTGGATTCAGCAAGAACATTCCCTTATGGATAATAGTTAGCATAATGTTTCAAGACAATACCATTTTCCAATGCAAAGTCATAAATCTCTAATGAATAAATGTACGTTGCATTGTCAAAAACAAGTGACGTAGGAACGTCGAACCTAGAAATGATATTTTGTTGTAGAAAGTTTTTGACTTCTTGACCATTCACTTGTTTTAGTGGAACTGCCTTTATCCACTGCATGAAATAATTTGTATCAGTCAAGATATAGTGGTGCTACATTGATGAATGAGGGAAAATTTCCCCAATGATATCTAAGCTCCACTATTGGAACAGTTCTTCCACTGCAATAGGATGTAGCAGGGTTGTTGACCTCTGAAATCTGTCGGCACACCTTTGATAGACTGGAAAATTACAGGCATAGGCAAGAGCATCCTTGAAAATGTAGCCCAGTAGAAACTAACCCACATGACCTTGTGCATTGTGGTGTCACCCGTGAAGTGTCCCTTAGCTGGTCTATCGTGGAGATCATGTAAAACCTTGTTTGAATCCTATGCCTTCAGGCATATGCGAAAGATAATTATGGTTCTTTCTAGATAGCACCCCATGCACTAGCTGGTATGGTAGTGCTTTGAGTCGGAGTGCCTTATTTTGTGACAAAGAGAAATGAGAGGACATAGTGCCATGCTCAAGGTATTGGCGCACATCTACGTACCAAGATTTTTTGTCTGAAGTGGGAGAGGCTCGCTCAATGTTGTGCATTTCTATTTCTTTCTCCTAGCCTGCAATATATTCCTCTTCTTCTTGCGCATTAATTGCTTTTGTTGCTAACTTTCAAAAACCATGACCCTTGATGGTGTGAACTGGTTTGATGTCAGGATCATATTCTTGTAATCCGGTCATCTAGTTCACCCTTATCTCACCCAACTCTTTCTGAACAAGCAGTGATCTGACTGTTGGTGATGACAGCTCAATCTCTTTGACACAACAAAGCTACATCTTTACAAATTTCATGTGTGAACCTGTGGGTTATGGGCCCACGTATACATTGGAAACCTTTTCATAGGTGAAATTCACAGCAAAACCCGACCAATCACCGTCGGCCTTCTCTGAATGTTTATGGCTGGAACCCAAAAGGAAATAAACCCCAGTTCATAACCTAACGGGTCCGCTCAGCGTGTTAACCTATGCACACATTCGAGCGCGATTTTTGTCTGATTAATCAACTAACGAACGGTCCTGATGGCTAAAAATCAATAAGGTTTTAAACCCATTATATAAAACCTTATCACATCTATTTTTTGTATTAAATCCCATGCATTTTCCAACGCGATATCCATCGGATCTGACCCTTTCTTACAAATGGTCACGATCAATTGAGATATTAACTCATTTTTATAATATATCTCGTTCGATTTTAGAAATAACGGCTACACTTATCGGCACACGATGATCGTTAGATCTATTGGATCTGTTGAGTCTATCCGATTGGACGATTCTAATGGTTCCTCCAGATTCCCACGAGTTTTGTCAGGGTTCTCTCATTCCGCCAATATTGTCTGTTGATCTAAACGATTGGACGGTTTCCGCTGTGTTGTTCAATCGACTCCAGTTTCGATTTAACACTTCTCCTTTGTTGACCTGTTCTCAATCCAATGGTTCTCTCATTTTCTTATTGATGGAACTCGCATTACAACATAGATTTGCCTTACTTTATCTACGGCAAAGTTCATAGGAACTTCGTCCTTTACACTTGCACACACACATGAAATTTATCAACTTTACAGGAAATAATGTATATATAAAGACATAAACACACAAAATACAAAAACACACATAATTTAATTATTTAAAGAACTTGATTATAGGCTAAGGCCCCTCAGCCTTAACTCACAAATTACGCTACGACTACATTGTGTACTCCCTATATCTATCTCCCTATCATGCAATGCAGACTCTCTTATAAAGGAAATTACAAAAGGGAGGGACTGTTTATGATCCATGGGTTTCTCCCGCAATCACTCAATCAAATCCCCTAAATATCTCTATATGCACACGTGGCAGCTAATTACATTTAATTGAACCTTATGAATTCCATCAATTTGGCTTTGCTTAAACAGAATTTTCCTTGATTTACAATGATTGTCCATGTTTCCTCTTTCACAGCTTTGGATTTTGATTTTAATGAAGGGTGCTCGGATGCTCCTACATCAGACTCCCAAGGCACAAAAATTTATGACCTCTTGGTCATATGCTTTTGGTCTTTGTAACAACATTTGTGAGCTGCAACAAAACCTCTATAGTAACAAGTCTCCTTCTTGCTACACATCCCTCACTAAGCTTCTCTCCTCTGAGCTCAGTCTTTTGGCATCTCTTTTGTTCTCTCGTCTGGAACCATATGAGCACTCCATGCTCTAGGCTACTGCAAATATTCTCACATTCCTCTGTTGTTACCTACACAAAAATATAAAGACCATATGCTTACCAATCCTCAATGTAAATGCTCCTCTATGTAGATCTTCTTCTGCTATGATACCAAAAATGATGACAGCTCAAATGGTTTGACACAACAAAGCTGCACCTTTACAAATTTTATGTGTGGAACTATGGGTTATGGGCCCACGTATACATCGGAAGCTTTTTCATAGGCGCACTTCACAGAAAAACCTGACCAATCACCATTGGTCTTCTCTGAACGTTTATGGCCAAAACCCAAAAGGAAATAAACCTTAGTTCATAATCTATCGGGTCTGCCCACCGTGTTAACCCATGCACATATTCGAGCATGATTTCCATCCGATCAATCAACTAACGAACAGTCCCGATGGTTGGAACTCAACAAGGTTTTAAGCCCGTTGTATAAAACATTATCGCATTTGTTTTTTTTATTAAGTCTTGTGCATTTTCTGACACGATATCCATCGGATATAAACCTTTCTTATAGATGGTCATGATTAATTGAGCTATTAACACAGTTTTATAATATATCATGTCTGATTTTAGAATTAGTGCCCGTGGTTGTTGGCACGCGATGATCATTAGATCTGTTGGATCTATTGGGGTCTGTCTGATCGGACAATTCTAATGGTTCCTCTAGATTCACACGAGTTTTGTCAGGGTTCTCTCGTTCCGCCAATATTGTCTGTCGATCTAAATGATCCGACGGTTTCCACTGTGTTGTTCAATTGACTCTAATTTCGATTGAACACCTCTCCTCTGTTGATTTGTTCTCAATCCAATGGTTCTCTTGTTTTCTTATCAATGGAACTCGCATTACAACACAGATCTGCCTTACTTTATCTAAGGCAATGTTCATAGGAAATTCATCCTTTACACTCACACACACACACACAAGTTATCTCCTTTATAGAAAGGACATATATAAAGACACAGACACACAAAATACAGAAAACACACATAATCCAATTATTTACATAACTCGATTATAGACTAAGGCCTCTCATTCTTAACTCACAAATTACCCTGCGACTACATTGTGTACTCCCTATATCTATATCCTATCACACAACGCAAACTATCTTATATAGGAAATTACAAAAGGGAGGGATTGTTTAAGATCCATGAGTTTCTCCCACAATCACTCAATCAAATCCCCTAAATCTCTCTATACGCACACATGGTAGATAATTACATTTAATCGAACCTTATCAATTCCATCAATTTAGCTATGTTTAAACAAAATTTCCCTAGTTTACAATGATTGTCCACGTTTCCTCTTTAACAACTTTGGATTCTGATTTTAATGAAGGGTGCTTGGATGCCCGTGCATTAGCTGGGTGTAGGACAAAGATAATGTAATGTCTTTTCAAAAAGTAGGGTTTGAAGTGCTTCACCGCCTTGTATGATGTTTGGTAATTAAATGATCTTAAATTACTTACATGAATTATCAACCAGGGCTAGTAAACTAATGAAATGTATTTGCACTGTATGTGCTAGAAGTCTTTTGTCACTCACACAAATTCTAAATTAAATTGAGTTATCAAAATGCACATGTCTTCTATGAGTAAATTAATTCTCCCTAGAAAATAATATTAACTCTACAATGATGTTCACACTCTCTTTCTTTCAAACAAAGCTACTTTTACTTATAAAATTCCACACTTTGCTTTGAAATAGAAATCTCACACTTTCACATAAATGTAAATCAATCTCTCCCTTTACATGAATGAAAATCAATTCCACATTTTACATAAAAATTATATACACACTCATTTGTAGAAATGAAAACTACTCTTACTTAATAAATCTCATTCTTAAACAAAATCACACATTTGCATAAATAGAAATCACTCTTGCATGAATAAAATCACTCTTCGAAGAACATTATTGTATTAATTTACTTTATATTTGGCGGAAGAAAGATGGATTCATTTTTTGCTAGGTTTTCGAACTGTTGTAGGTATGGATGCAACGTCATGGAAGCCTGTGGTGGCATATGGCTCGACGAAAGCCTTCTCTCCTCAATGCTAGATGAACTTGGTCTACACGGGGTCGATCTTCTCCCCCACAATGGCTTGGAAAATCTGGAGGGATCAGGACGGGGGGGGTTGTATACAGGCATTAATCTATACCCTACTCAGGATAACAATGGTTTGGTTGCATTTTAGGACAGACTATTGAACCTTAACAACAATATGAAACCCCTGCAGAATAATAATACTATGCATATCAAATATTTTCTCACTCACTTTAGTACAAAGGAGACCCCTATTTTTGTGTTCATATCTAAAATGTTTTTTGAAAGGTATGATCGTGTGGCCAAGAAATCACAGTTTCTACATGCCTCACTCTGGGCAGAGGCTATGCTATTTTTCTCTAATTTTTATCAATGTTTTTTATCGAGGCATAATGGTCTTTATCATGCCCCCAACAAAGTACTAGCGTTGCATGCAAGGCAAACCACCCCTTTCACCAAGGATGGGCACAAATCAAAGGAAAGAATGGAGGATGAGAAGAGATGTGATTTATGCAACGTAAGTTCATGTCATCATCCATCAAGCGAGGATGGTAGAGCATTGGCCCCAGACCTAGAGGACCTGTATCAAGTCTTCATCAAAACTATATCTAGGAAATCGTTAACAATATGGGCACAGGGAACAGATATGGTGATCGATTGGAAGCAAAAAGCCCAAAAAGATATAGGTATTTATCACGAAGTTTGATTTTTTCTGGGAAAGTGCTGCAGGAAGAGATCCAACATGATTGCACCATTATCTTGAATCTAAGACTACAAGGCGGGGCCCCCGGAGTAAGCACAATAGCAAGATCAGACCTGACAGACAAGGGTCAGGCTTCTTTCAAATATGAATTAAGAGGGAAACATGTAACACGGGACAAACAAGCCCCAAATCTAATAATCCCAGGTTCATACATTGTAGAAAAGATGGAAAAAGCTCCAGATCTATCCATCGAATTACCAGAAGTGAGCTCACCACTATTTTACATGCAAAATCCATTATTTGTCGCTTTAATGGGTTATGGCCAAAATATAAAGAGCTTAATGAATGGATCTACCTCAGTTGGACCAGAGAATGTGATAGTTACTTGTGCGCAAAAAGGTTTTTTGTGGTTCAGTTTGATTCCCAAAAGCATCATAAGTATGTCATAAACGATGGCTATGTTTCTGGGGAAGGGTGGGCCTCTTCATAACCCCATGGTTTCTTGGGTTTAATGCAAGCTCAATGGTGGTTAATAAAATGTCGGTATGGGTAAGGCTACATAATATTTCGCTTCCTTTTTGGCACCATCAGGTTTTAGAAGGCATAGGGAACTCTCTCAGAAGGTACCTGAAGATAGATAGAGAAATAATGGAAAAATGGATCTTTTCCTTTGCATGTATTTGTGTGGATATGGATTTAAGTAAAGGTCTCCCCTATTGCATTAATATGACACACAAATATTTTAAGTGGATACAGTGGTTATATTTTGAAAACACTGCCTTTAGATGCAGGGTTTGCCATCAAACAAGGCATTTGCAAAATACATGCAAACAAGAAAAGAAAAGAATAAAGAAGAGAACACAAAAGAAAAAAGGATGGCAATTCCTAGAATCCCCTTCATCAAATAATGAGGAAGAAGAAATGGATAGAACCCAGCAACATCCGGAGATAGAAAAACAACAAAGCTCACAAGAGATGGGAGATGAAAAAAAGGAAGAATAGAAGAAACAACCAGAGAATCCAAATAACTCAGTAGTTAATCTGATCCTTGAAATCAAAGTAGAGGAAAATAACAACAATCAAGGCAATGGTGGAAATAAGCGATCACATGTTTTTAAAAGCTCTCATTTAGACAAAGATATCCCAAATCTTACAAGCAATAATAAGCTCGCCACTGTCACTTCTTCTCCACATTTGGGGGCCTAGAAAAAGTTTCAAGAGAAAAAAGGAAAAAAAGACAAGTCCATTGTTGCTGGAATTACGTAATTTTATTTTATTTTTATACATTTTTGGTAGCTTAGCTACTATGTGTGTGTCATGCACACGAGTCGTATGGAATAACCTCCTAAATGCTTCAATGCATCTACTAAATGTAACTTTCATTTTTATTAATATAAAGTTACTGATTTTTCCCTTGGAAAAAAATAATAAAATCACTCTTCATATTTTGAAACGAATCGACTTTCATAAAGGAAGATTAACTATACAACTGAAAACCTTATCTAGCTTATTACAGTGTTAAATTCTACTCTTATCCATGCGCATCTGAAATCTTTAAACAATAGAAACTATTAGCAAAATGATCTCAACTCAAATATGAATGAAATAGAAAACACAAATACTTAATCGAATAAACAAAAATCTATGGAAAATATGAAGCTTATTAATAACTACTAAAATAGAATGAAAATCCTTACTGTCTCGAGGAGGCCCTCCATGAGAAGAAGGCACTCATTATAACGCTATTGACTAGGCACATAACCACGCATTAATGCCCACTGAGAGAATGAAATAATTCTTTAAAACCAAAGTATCAATAATAAAGTTTTTAATCTTGTTGTCGCTCCCCATTTTCTGCCGAGAGGCATATTTATTGAGCTCATGGAAATTAATTGTTTAGAGATATATGCCTAATCCCTATCAATAAAAACTAATTTTAAATTTAAAAGCTAACATCACATAATTCGCTCATGATTTTCTATCATCGAAGCAAATTATGAGGTAAAAATATCTTCCCCGCTTGCTTATTGCCGACTTTGGATGTTGACTTCGCCTTTGACCACATTACTATGACCTGTTTCCATCGATCTAGCTCATGAGAGTAGGAGGAAATTGTTGGGTGCATCAATTTCCACCTACCCATATATTTTGCTTCCCAGCTGGAATCATGGAACCTATCAAACCATGGACTTGGCTGGAGAATCATGTGTTAGCTACAAAATCACTGTGATTGAGTAGTTCACAAGTTTTCACAGTTCTTGAGATCAATGAGTCCCGACTGAGGGAGGACACTAGGGAGACACTTCTGTTCAATTATGGGAGGAAAGACAGGCTTGGTCCTCTACACATTATGGGGTTCCAATAGGCAGGGATGAAGCTTGATGAATGGTCTTGTGAAATGTGCAGTTTAGGTCAGGCTGGGAGAAGTTACTGCACAATTCTGGGGATGAAGGCAGGTTGCAGAACTCTGGAATTGTGCAGCGCAACTACCCTAGGAGACAGTGACTGTGCACTGCCTATTTCCAAGCGATAAGGTTGCATCACTGAGGGTTGAGACTGCATAGTGTGCAATTCAGTCAGGGTCTGGTGAAAGTGAGTTGTCCAATCAGAAGGATTTTTGGATAAATGGATAAGTGAGGGAGGAAAGTGAGATTGTGAGGAACTTGAACTTGTGATCACACACTCAGCATACTTTGATGACACGACAACATAGACCACTAAAACGACAAGACAAAGCAGTACCCTATATGAGACTGTCCTAGAACGAAAAGCAAGAAGTGCAACACTTAGGATAGACTTAGAATGACCATGATGACACTTTTGTGACAATGCTTAAAACTTTGCGTATGAGTGCAACAAATATTTATATAGCTATAAATACACAAACGCCAACCTTTGAGATCACCAGAAAAGGATTGCAAGCATGGTAAAACAATCAAACATGCCAAAAGATGACAGTTGATCAAACAAGAAAAAGTGGTGAAAATACTAGACTTAGAAAGATCATGAAATGAGCTCAAGTATTTGCAACCATAAAGGGAAAAACCAAGGAAGGCTTCAACATTTAAGTGCAAGCCAAAATTTTGGAGGGTGTTGTAGTCGCTACAACAATTTCATAACTGGCATTGTAAGCTCACTCTTTAATTTACTAAATATGTTTTCAATCCAGTTTCATAAGATACATTAATGCTCTGTTGTTGGTTTTTTGAATTTATTTACAAAAGTGAGATTAACCACTAAAGAGTAGAGATAACACATTGTAACTCCTTAGGGTTGCATGAACACCTTTCTCAATGCATCATGAAAGATAATAGCCTATCATGTAGGGGATTTGTGTTGTCACCCCAAGGAATCTCACACTATCCCCTATATTTCTTTTTTTATTGCATTTGTATGAATGATTGAAAAAAATATTTTCTTACCAAAGGGAATACTATGCATTGTAATTCTACTGCATGAATATTTTATCAATTTATCATAAAACATTGTGGTGAAGAGGCATTGTATTCATACCCCAGATAAAAAACATCATTTATATTTCCTCTTTGAATGCTTTCCGTATTATGGACTAGGTTCTACTGATGACATGGTATGAGACTTTGTTTTGTAAATAAGATAGTAACACTCTACATATGTTTGAGTGAAATAATATCTCCTAAGACATCACAAAATTGCCTTAACCATTCCATCCAGTGAATACGTCCCATGTACATCTTAGTTGTAATTTGCTTTAATTTTCTTGCAATATTTCTATTTTTGCGCGATATAATAGAAGGCGCATTAATGTTCTAACCTTTGTACATATGGTGTATTATCTCTAAGTTTATGCTCCCAGATTGGTAATCTATTGTTAGTATTTTAAGAAGTTAAATCGGCCAACATTTTTGGCACCATTTCTAGGGAGATATTAAAAGAGAGTAGTACATTGCTGTTTCTTTTTGCTTCCACATTTTGATAAATGATTGTGTGTGGATTTATTTTTATTTTGGGTGCTAGCATTCTAGTTCTAATAAAGAGACAATGATGGTAAGACACTAATGCAGCCTCACTTCATATATTTTTGAAGTGTAATATCCTGATGCATTCAATTTAGTGAGTCCACTTTCCCTTGGTTCTTAAAAAAATATAGTACTATATAAACATGGTAGAGATACTAGGGGTAGATTTAAAGGGAAATAATGTTAGAAGCCTTCAGAACTACTGAGAGAAGGGGTGAGGGTGAGTCAGTAGTGCATCTTGTTAATTTTAGTCTTCAAATTGTTCATGCATAAATTAACCAACAACTCATTGAACATTAATAGATCATAACACGTGAACCATATGAGCATAAACCAAAACAATCACAACAGAAAAAATGAACAACATAATAATCACACATATGAGACACAGAGATATGTGGTGGAAACCATTCTGGGGAAAAAAACCACCCTTGTTGTTGCGTTGCTCTAAATCTTCTATTATGTGTCAAGTAAAAAAAATGTCTTTTACATAGATTGCTGGAAACCACCAACTAGGAGACTTTGCCTCATTCACAAATATCTAGCCACCACTAGCCAAGAGAATCAATCCCAAAAATATAATGATTTGGCGACCACCAACTATTCTAGCTACCACTGGGCAAAAGCGACCACTTTTGCAACACTATTACTAGCACCCACTAGCACAGAATCATTGCTCCAAGTTAGCAAGCACCCACTTGCCATAGGCCACTCCTCCACAACCCTATGTAGACCTCAATTTCATTCATTTTCAAACTAGGTCACCAAGACACTATGCTCAACAATACTCAGTGCTTCTATCAAACCCCAACAGTAAGAAATTATTAATAAAATCAACAACTCAAAATAAACTAGCTCATCAACACAAATAACTAGCAGCAAAACTCTCAGTCATCAACACTCATCAACGAAGCTACTCATGGCCATACACATCTCCATAAAATAAAAATTACAAAAGAATCAAAGTGTCAATAAATCAATTGCATAAGACCAATATGATATTCTTCTATATGTTAACCAAATGAATCAGCCACAAAAAAATGTGATGCTCTATGCTCTGTCTCTTTTGTACCATTAAATTTTGATCCACATATAAAAAAGTAATTTTTGATACATCATCTAAAATTATTCTTTGCAAAATGATATTTTTCTTCAGTGTTCTCCTACAAGCCTTAAATCTGCTCACACAAATTCCACTTGCACACATGCACTATATATCTCTACTCACAACTATGTATGAAGCATTCTCCCCTCTTTTCGGACCTCCTAAACTCTCAATCACTCTAACCAACCATATCTTAGATCCAAAATGAGATATTTATAAAGTGTTAGGCATATTCCTCTTTTGGATTGAGCTCATAGGTGTACAAATTTGACCAAATCCATCCATGACCTTCACTACTTGTGCATTAAATGAATTTACATCAAATGGAACATATTAAACCAATTTCAGCCTTATCAATTAATTTTGAAGCTTCTGGAAATTACGATGTTGAATTTATCTTGATGTGCGTGATGAATGCGAAGAAAATCTTGTTTTAGGCCACAACTATAGGGCTGATACTAACATATCTCGACTATAGTTGTAGGGACAACGCTAGAAAATCCTGGTTGAAGGCTTACAACCACACCCATGAAACTCTCTCCAAGTGGGTTTGGTAGAGGATAGAAAAACTCAACTCCTTTCAGCCCAGAACTCTGCAAAACTATTGGCGCTCCTTCTTCAACTCCTATACACACCTCCAAACCTCTTCCATGCTCGATGACACTTCAAAAAGTGGGTTAAAATCACAACCAAATGCCACCTCTAACATTACCTAGAAGCCAACAAGTCAAGGGTTGACATGAGTTCCAATAAATTCATTTATTCTCCTTAGACACCTGCATAAGCTTCAACACCTCTGCACAACTATGTAGCATATCAATAACAAAATCATGTGGAAAAACATATCTGCAATAAGTTTGAACATGAACATGAACATGAAGACCTAGTCTACCACACTCATCAACATGGATCAACACCTCTAACACCTGGCCATCAAATCTCTGTATCAAAGTAGTGCCTAGTAGTTCAACATACAAACCATGAGAGCTACCACATCAAATCCATCAACTAGACCACCATGAGGTTGCCATCAATGCATCATGTAGACTATCATAAAGTTTGTTGATGAATCAAGGGAAATTAGGTGTTCTGTGATTCTTCTTGATTTGATAATAATTTGTGGAATATTTTTACAATTTTTCTTGTTAGCTTAATCTTCTTCTTCTTATTATTAATGCATGCGTGTGTACTTCATTAAATTGCTACCAAAAACATAAGAACAAGAACACAAGATGGTATCTCTCTACCAGGGCCAAAACCTTTCTTCTCTTGAGTGGAAAACCCTTTGGTAAATTTCTCTTATTGAAGCTTCTTATTGATCAATGTCAAACCCTAGACCCTTGACTAGAATGTCCTCCAAGCACAATTCAAGTTCTTCCACCTTTCTGCACTTTGTTCCCTGGCACTTCCTTCTTCTGGCACTTCGTTTCGTGAAATTTCGCCCTCCTTCCAACTGTTGTTAGATCTTGTTGCACTTGCTCTAGAAGAGATACCTTGGATGAGACTCTTTCCTTATGATTATCCCTTATTTCTCTTTACCAACCAACGAACTTGTATGACTCTAATGGGAGGGATGTTATAACAGCATACACAACCTCCTTCTCTTCGCATGTGTGACTGTAATAGGCTTTAGAACAACCCTATTACCTTCGCTCTTCTTCCTTACTTCTTCACTTGAGTGGGAGGCCCTTTAGGCCTAAGTTATTAGCCCAAATGATGAAGTTTATCTGACGGTGATAGAGGGCCTCTATGACAGCAGAGACACCCTCTCCTTCTTCACATGTGTGACTGTCTTTTAGCCTTAGAAAAAACTTCCAAGACTTTAGTATTTCTTCCTCCTTCTTTGCTGCACTTGGAGACCCTTTCTTCATCCTTCTTCACCCTTTTCTCAACTTCCTACCTTCGCTTATTTCAGAGGTGATTGCTTGGTGTTATGAGGGAGTGGAAAACCTCTATATATAGAGGTTTGTCCCTTCCTTTAGGTTGTCTAGCCGTTTGTAGGATGACTTGATGTCTTTGCTTCAGATAGCTTCTTTGATGGTGCCTTTTCTTTGGAGGACACTTGACTTTGCTTGGAGGGATATTATTTTACTCTTATACAAACATATACATGGTGCAACATGCCCTTAAGGTCTAAAACATTTTATTTTGACTATTTGACTCACCTATAGCACTTTAACATGTGCTAGACCTATTTCAATGAACAAGAAACTCATTGACATATATTATAAAAATAATATTTATTTTATTTAATAAATATAAATATCAAAAGTACATTTATGAAGACCAAACCTAGTTACATTTCCTTCAACAAGGTTGACATTAATGCCAACAAAAGCTAGTTGCAACTATGAGAACCGTAATGCCAACAATCTCCCCCTTTGGGATTGATGGCAACCACACACAATCTCAAAACCAATATTCTCTTCTTTCAACCCCCCTTTGACATCAACGACAAGGGGTGAATTCCATTTGATAAAGTAGCCACAAGGGATTCACTCAATGAACCTTTGATATAGCTTGTGCATTCATGGAATACTAAACAATACCCTTAATTTGACTGCATATTGGAAAATACCTCTAAAAATCACTTTATTTAACCCCTAACAAAAAGAACCCAATACACCTTCTCAATTTAAAAAACACTTTTACTTTCACTAGATACTGCAGGTATCCATTTTTCATTAACATTGTTTATACCCCTTTATATTTTTTCATTAACTTTGAGCTCCAATTTTTATACACAACATATAAAAACCCTTTACCCCTATTATATGTCCAATATATTAGGTGGCTTTTTCCTTAATATATATTCCGCAATGTGAATGAACATGGTATGGCATTGCTCCCTCAGTGAAGCTCCCGTGAAGGTAGCAAGAACACAAGAAAACGCACTGGAGCATATGATCCCTACATGGCTGAATAGGAATGTATATCAACAAGTATCTTACCTCTCACATCAACAACAATAAACAACATAACAAACCAATCATTAAGCAGTCTCCTATGAGCAACATATCAAATCAATCAACTCTAGTAACAACAACGATATGCACATGAGAATATCAATGAATAAAAACATGATGAATAACAATATGCGGATCTATAAGCAATGTCAATCACAATATGCAACATTATGCACATGAGGCACCAACCCATACTCTCCATAGTAGTAAAAACATGGTAGAAACACCAATAGGAAATCACATCCTCTTTGCTCATATACTGAGGTCAAGAACCCCAATAGTCATAGAATAGCATGAGACACACCCTGAACACCTACAAGCAGATCATAATGCTAACAATGGATGGATGAAGTAAACAAGACCAAATAAGATGGTCCCCCTGAACACATTCCATCTCCAACATCAACACAAAACCACAGTGAACTTCTTCCGCTGCAAATCTTGCTTCCTTTCCACAAGAAAGAAGAACAATGTGGACCAAGACTCCATATGACCATGAATAAATGCCATATACGTTGCAAACAAATGGTTGTAGAAATGACACAATACCTCATATATAACTACAACATGACTACATGATTCTCTTTTCAATCCACTAGAAGACCCAACAATAGAGACAATCAAGTACATGGATTCATGAGCATTTTACATGATTTAATCAATGAAATACATTGCTGCTATTATCATATACTATGAGCCAATGAACCAAAAACATGACAAGACATGATTTCTACAACATCATTAGCCCATACATATAACTGCAAAAAGACCATGAAAATCTACCAAAACATGCCTATCATTGTGAAGACTCAAACTACTAATGACTAGACTCTTAACCAAAATAAGATGATGAAACAATAGTAAATACATGGTTGTAATAATAAGAATATAACAAATCACACATGGCTGGACCATGTCTCAAGTCACCTCTATGTATGCCCATGCCACAATGTCTCCAAGCTCATGCCAGGGTAGCTGAAAAATGATTAATAAACACTACAACAAGGATGATATACATGTCTTTACATTCATAAATAATAAATAAACCTATTTCAACAAATATATGTGAAAATAAATATAAATATAAAGAACAAGCCTTGAAACCCTAGAGGCAAACATAAGCTCCCTTGAGCATAATATGCCTCATATGAATGTGATGATTTTGCAGATATGATGATGCATGGAAGCACTAGATCAAAACTTGCTATTGTCAATACTCATCAAGCTACCAACACTCCCCTTGAGACCATGTTAGTATCATCTGTACCTCTACAGTCAAGTAGATCTAACATGCAAGAATGGACTGTAGTAGGGGCTGATATCTCCTACTCAGAATTTGATGAGGAAGAGTACTCCCTTGGTCTCTTCTTTCGACTCACTCTTCCCTTCAACTCATACACATTATCCAATGTCTTAGCTCCTATATAAATCAATCTCTTTGACCCTTCATTTCCAGATAAAATAACCTATGGAGTTGAAAACCACTTCCTTGCCTCTATCAATCATTTGGATCACGCTCAAAATATTATGTTTTAGGCCTTCAATGAGCCACACATAATCTTGGTCCTCTTCTCACCAAGATTGGCTTTACTGCTTCCCAACACTCTTGTTGGTTGATTACCTTCAAAAACAACATGGTCGCTCTTAGTTTTCTTCAAAAAGTAAAATTTCCTCCTATCTCCTCACATGTGATGTGAGCATCCACTATCATTGTACCACATATCATCCTCATCATGTGAACAAAGGGAAAAATGACACCTTCCTAGTTGTTCCTCTTTCTTCTTCCACATGGTCGTTGGTTGATTCCTTGGTTGTGCATTCTCCTTTGTCTGCTTCTTTTGACTTGATGGTTTGAAGGATCTAGGAATATTACAATCTTTGGCCATGTGCCCAAAATTATGAAACAATTAACATTCTTGTAGAATTGAGGCTTCTGTGATCCATCATAGTTATAAGAAGAGCTTCGGCGTAAATCACATGACAAAGACATTTTTCGACGCGTTTCGAACCAACTAGTGTGGTCCTGACGATGAACCACACTAGTTGGTTCGAAACGCATCGACAAATGTCTGTGTCATGTGATTTACGCCGAAGCTCTTCTTATAATTAACATTTTATATGAACAATATATGAGGCCAAATGATCCGATGTTTTGTTGCTTATGTATGATATTAATGGCCTTATGGCCAAATAGGTTACAAGCAAAACAATAACCATTAAATGAGCATGTATACCTAAAGGTGGGTCCTCTTCTTGGTTGTCCAAGTTGTTGCATAGATTTGTGCATTTTGCAACCACATGTCCAAAGTTGTGACAAACAAAACACTCAATCTCGTCCATCAAGGGGGCAAAAGAGTTTTGACTCCTCCTTTGAAATATTCCACCATCAATCCTAGGAACAAATGATATTCAAGGTATGAAAGCTCCTCTTGGTTCTCTCTTTTTTATTGCTAGTGGATCTGCTGCATCTTTCCTCTATTACTGTTATGGTTGATCAAATCCTTCACTACAAGATTCTTTGGTTCTGCTTTGTTGTTCTTTCCTTGATGTGAACTTATAATTCATTTTTGAAATCTAAAGCCAGATTTGTCCATTGATATAATGCTCTTTACTTGCTCTAGTTGCTGGTCTTTTTCTTCAAGTTTCTTTCTCAAATTTTCAATTACATCTTGAAGCGCTTCAAGATCGTCCTTTTTCTCTTTTTTCTTGCTTCTCATGACCTCTTCATTTCTTCTCAATTCTTCTAGCTAGGTCTTCAAAATAATGATCTCCTCCTTAAGACTCTTCTCATTTTCATCACAAATATGAAATATCTTATTATGCTCCTTGCTTGCATACATTATTCTATCAACTTCACTAGAAATTTTTTCAATAAGAACCATGCCATATTAATATGAAGCCTTAAGGAGCATAAAACTATGGTCATAATCTACTTTAATAATCATATCTGAATTGTTATAATCACCGCTATCTAAAATATAACTCAAAGGTAAATCATTACAACTTATACCTTTTATTGCACAACGAGTTCAACTAGAGCTTCCTTCTTCTTTGATCTATTCTTCTTTTGATTTTTTATGCTTTTCTCTACCTCTTCATCATTGTTGTTGCTTCTCACTCCATATAACATATGCGGTTTGTCCCAAATCTCCTTAACAAATTTCATATATGCTATTTTTTCAATATTTGCAACATGGATATTTTCACAAATAATGCTCCTTGCTTGAGCATCATTTTACATCACATGTGCTCGCATCAAAATCTTTCCATATCCTTCACAAACACATTTTCAAATGTCAACACCACAAGCTTCCAATTTAGATATGACTTTTGTTTCCCATAAGCAGAATTTTGCAATAGTTAAAACATATACTCTCAAGGATTCATCCTAAAAAAGAAATTGCAAATTTTTGCTAACAAAACCCCAGAGCTACTCTCGTCTTGGCTCTGATACCAACTGTTAGAAACCTTGAGCACTACGGATAAGAGGGGATGAATCAGTAGTGTGCCTTGTTATATATTTTTACTAATTTTAATCTTTATCTGATTCATGCATAAATTAACCTATAACCCATTGAACATTAGCATATCTTAACATGTGAATCATATGAGGAAAAGCTAAAACAATAATAAAAGAAACAACCCACAACACAATAATCATACACGCAAGACATAAAGATATACATAAAGATATGTGGTGGAAACCCTTCTCGGAGAAAAAACACACTTACTATTGCTAAACTACTCTGAATCTTCTATAATGTGTCTAGAAATAAGAGGATGTTTTAAATCAAATAATATATATATATATAATATATATATATATATATAATTTTATTTTTTTTTTTTCAATATTCAATTTAATATTTAAATTTTAACTCTTTACACTTTTATAAAATTTTAATTAAACCTGACTTGCAAATAAATTTAACGAGCAGCCATTACCATATAACCGGCGGGAATAAAAATTAAAACTGCATTCTACTCGAAAATATTAATTTGCAAAATCATCATAAACGTTGTGTAGACTTTTCCTACGATATTATGTATAAGTAGAGGTAAGAATTCCCTTTATACCTCTCGTGCTTCCATTAATCCGCTGTATTGTACTGTATCTGATGAAACCTTTTGAAGTTCAGGTTTTTAAATGAAGAAAGCTTCTCTTCAGTGGTGGGAAATATGAAGTACATAACGACCACTCTTACAACTCTTTCTACACCCGCTCGTTACAGGCGATCAAGTTGTGTCTTCTATTTTATGTTGGTTTCTCATGTTTCATGCTTCCAGAATGCAAAAAGTTGCAGAGCAGGAAATTCGCACAGGATGGATTGGCGGCGCTGCAATTTTCAAAAAATCATCAGGCGAAGAACAAGAAGATGAAGATGATGGCTTTGTCTGTAAATCTGAGGCATAGTGCATCCATGAGTTGTGCACTGAAAACGCAACCTGGTGCCAAAAACAGCAACCACGAAGACGTTGTAACGCTTTGCAAGCAGGGCCGATTGAAAGAAGCAGTCCATGCATTGCGGGTAACGGATTACCCATTTGACGCTTATACGTACATTTCTCTTTTGCAGGGATGCATTAAGAAGAAGGCCTTGGCACAGGGAAAGCTGATCCATGCCCACATGAAGCAGGGTGGATATCTGCCCGACAAATTTGTTGAGAATACGGTTGTGAACATGTATGCCAAGTGCGGAAATTTAGAGGGCGCACGCAGAGCATTTGATCAGATATCTGACCGAGATGCATTTTCATGGACTGTGATGATTGCAGGATATGCTAAGTGCGGGTGTGCCGAGGAGGCATTGGCACTTTTTCACCAAATGCAGCGGACGGGCATCCAACCCGATGCATATATGTTTGCCAGTGTACTCCCAGCGTGCTCAAATTTGGCAGTCATTAAAGAAATTCACGAAGAAATCAGGAGATGTGGGGTTCAGACGAATCCTTTCGTGGCTGTTGCACTTGTTGATGGATATGCTAAATGTGGTAATATAGACGATGCACGCGATGTGTTTGACAAAGTACCTCAACGAGACTCGGTTTTGTGGAATGCTATGATTGTTGCTTATTCCAGGCAAGGGCTTTCTGAGGACGCATTGAGGGTATTTTACAAAATGTGGGTTTCTGGTGTGCCACCCAATGAGTTTAGTTTTGCTAGTGCTATTCAGGCATGCGTGAACTTGGGAGCTCTAGAACAGGGTATGAAGATACATGGAGAAATAATCAGAAGTGGATTCATGCATGATTTGTTTATTGGTAATGGTCTTGTAGATATGTATGCAAAGTGTGGGAAAATAGACCAGGCACGCCACGTATTTGACATTATGTGTCGCCGAGATGAAGTATCCTGGAAAGTTATTATTGCAGGATATGCAAAGAATGGATGTAGCGAGGAAGCTGTCAAGCTTTTCACGCAAATGCGTCTGGAAGGTTTGAAGCCAACCTTGGATACCTTTGTCTCTGTGCTTCCAGCATATGCGAACTTGGAAGCTCTGGAACAGGGCACGGAGATACATGAAGAAATAAAGAAGGCTGGATTTCAGTCCAATGTTTTTGTTGGCAGTGGCCTTGTAGACATGTTTGCAAAATGTGGGAACATAAGTAAGGCACGAGATGTGTTTGATAAGATGGTTCACAGGAATGCTGTGTCCTGGACAGCGATGATTGCAGGATATGTGAAGAACGGATTTGCAGAGGAGGCATTGAAGCTGTTTCATCTAATGAAAACAACAGGCATCCAACCAAATCAGTTTACCTTCTCCAGTGTTTTTAAAGCATGTGCCACTTTAGGAAATCTGGAACTGGGAATGCAGATCTACGAAGAAGTAATTAGAAGTGGATTGCAGTCAGATGCATTCGTGGAGAGTGGCATTGTAGACATGTATGCGAAATGCGGAAACATAGAGAAGGCACGCAATATTTTTGACAAAATGCAAAGAAGAGATGTGGTATCCTGGACAGTAATGGTTTCAGCGTATGCACAACATGGGCATGTTGATGAGGCTCTAAAGCTTTTTCAGGAAATGCCTGAACGAAGCATAATTTCGTGGAATGTTATGATTGCAGGATATGTGCAAAATGGGCATAGCGTAGAGGCTCTAGAACTTTTTAAACAAATGCCACTTTCTGGTGTGAAGCCAGACTCTACAACCTTCACCAGTGTCCTTCCAGCATGTGCCAACATTGCAGCCCTTGAACAGGGTGTGCAGATCCATGAAGATATTATTAAAAATGGATTTGACAACGTTATCTCTGTAGTGAATGCCCTAATAGATATGTATGCCAAATGTGGTAACATAGAAAAGGCGCATGAATTATTTAACAAAATGCATCCACGAGATGTTGTCTCCTGGACAACAATGATTGCAGGATATGCCATGCATGGCAATGGAGAGGAGGCCATCGAATTGTTTCGAGAAATGGAAGAGTCTGCCATAAGTCCAAACCATGTTACCTTACTTTCTGTTTTGTATGCATGCTGCCATGCAGGTCTTGTGGAGGAGGGCCTTCATTATTTCTATCGCATGAGTAACTATTATAAAATCACGCCAGCAATGGAGCACTATAGCTGCATAGTTGACCTTCTTGGCCGTGCTGGGCACCTAGATGAAGCCGACGACTTTATCAGCAAAATGTTAATAAAACCTGGGTCTACTGTGTGGATACCTCTGCTCTCTGCCTGCAAGACACATAACAATATATATCTAGGCGAACACATAGCAGAACAACTTTTTGAGTTGGACCCCAAAAATACTGCACCTTATGTACTGTTGTCAAACATGTACGCTGCAACTGGTAGATGGAGTGAAATGGAGAGAGTACGAAAACTAATGATGGACAGAGGGGTAAGAAAGATTCCCGGATGCAGTTGGATTGAGGTCCATAAACATGTACATACTTTCCTTGTAGGAGATAGATCACACCCACAAATGCAGGAAATCTATGCAGAGTTGGAGAGATTGTCTCGGGAAATGAGAGCAGCAGGGTATGTTGCTGAGACAAGATTTGTGCTAAGTGATGTCGAAGATGAGCAGTAAGAACAAATTTTTTGTCACGACAGTGAGAAGTTGGCAGTTGCCTCCGGGTTATTAAATACATCTTCTGGAACCATTCTTAAAACGATAAAAGACGTTCAAATTCTGTGGTGAATTGCCACTCTGCTCTGCAACGAAGTTGATCTCCAAGATTGTTGAACAAGAAATTACCATGCGGGATGTCGGTCCTAGTTATCGTTTACAAAATGGATTGTGTTCTTTTTAGAGACTTCTGGTGATTCAAACTTACTTAAACAAGACAGGCAAAGGACAAGCTTAAGTATATTGTGAAAATCTTGTATCGGTAACAAGAAACTAGTTGCACTATTGGGTTTCTAATCACGTATATTTTTTACCTTGACTATGAGAGTCAAAATGGAAATGGGACTACATGTCAAGTCAACATTAAGATATGTGTTTGCTGTAGGCTATCTGTTAACACACCCCCTCGTCTGACTAGAGGTGGTTACCATGCTAACTCAAGACTCAAGGTGTAGTTATGAGGATGGGGTTTTGTCTTTTCTTTTTAGTTTTTTCTGGCTTATAATAAAGAACAGTGTCCTAGCTTGGGACAAGATACAAGGGAGAAATATAGGGTGACTAGGATTTTGTTGTTCATGCTATGTGAAGCCAAGTCCAGCACCAATCTGTTTTTGGGCTTGTCCATTCACCAGGCAGGTTTGGAAGCATCTTGAGGAACAGCTGAACCTGATGCATCTTTGGGATAAAACGCTGTTGAAGAATGTTGCAGGTTTTACTTCACCTTGAGCAACCTCAAGAAATTCAGATCACTTCCCATTTTGGTTGAATAGGGCATCTAGCTAGCATACAACAATCCTTTCTACCAGTGGACTACACAGTTCCATGTAATAAGAAATTGTGCATCCCTAGAAAATAGGTGGTCTTGCTAAGATCAATACGAAGCTATTATTGCTGCAGAAAGAAGTGCAAACGCATTGCAAAACCATCTAGCCAAATGCGATGGCAGCTAGAGTCCATTTTCAACATAACCTTTCAACAAAGTTTGAGTAGAGCATCGCACAGTACAAAGCTTGGCATCAATATGTAACCACAAAATTGCAAGTTGAAGTTGTCGAGCTAGAGTTTCCTCAAACTCATGTTGTCTTATATGGGTTTTTGTATTATTGCATTTGAAATAAAATATGTAAGTGGAAGTCCAAGAGTTAATTGTGGAATATGAAAAGCCATTAGCTAAGAAAATACAAAAGAAGTGAAAGAGTCATGAGGGTAGCTTAAAGGTCACAAAGAGAGATGAAGAGTCATCTTATTTGTTTTAAATAAACCCTCATAACTTAAGCAAGGAATTAGAACCACAAGCTTGGAAGCTTAGATTTGGAGCCTTGGCTTCTCTAGTATAGCATAGGAGGAATAACATTCTTTGGAGTGGAAAGTGTTGGCTTCATGTTCCACTATTGGGGCTAGTGTCTTTTCAATGTAATTGTATGTTTGTAACTTTTACTCAATAATAACTCAGAGGCAGCATGCCTTCATTCATATCTCGTGGATGTAGTAAGACTATTCTTTATATATTTGTGATGCATGTTGCTTCACTTGTGCAAATGCTAATAAACTACTTAGTTTTCTGTATTATGCATCTTGTTGGATCCATGTGTTTTATCTTATTACAATTGTTGTTCTCGTGTGAATTATTTTGTACATTAACTAACTATTCTTTTGTATTTCTTGTGTGTCTCTTCTAAGTTAGTATTATTACTTGCTTCTAGGGGGATCACTTATTTCCCTTTGATGTGATGGAACCTTTTGTGCATTACATTTGATACTTCAAAAAGTTCATACACTTGCTGTCACCAAAGACATGCATATATCATTCTATGTGTTTATCGCAACCAAGGTGCATCCATAAAGCCATCATTTTAGAAACTGTCTGTATTCCGGTTGGGAATCCTACTCCAAACAATGTGGGGTCTAATTGGGATTTCACATCAGGAAGACCCTTTTCCCAATTGGCGGCTTCAGCACTATCACAGGTACTTATACTATTTTTTTTGGTGCATTATACATGGTTTTTAGTTGCCTATTTCAAATTATTTCTCAAAAATCATGTTAGTTCCTTGGCATTGCTATTGTAATGATGATGCACTGAACAACTTTAAAAGCTCTGAGATTTTTTAGATGAATTTCATTCTAATGTAACCCGGTACTTTGGTTGCATGTCTTCTAGCAATGCAGTATGTGCACTTGAAACACATGTATTCGATGTATTTGCAGGATTTTTTTCTTTTAAATTTGTTTTTTAGGAAATAATTACAAATATTGCAGGTACTATATATAACATATTGATTACTTAAATGGAATAATATATGCAACAAAATATGAATTACAATCTGTTCCATCTATAGGTTTTTCTGATTTCAAATGGAAACTCATTTTAGTGCCTTTTTCCCCAACTACTTTATCTACCATGATCAAATGTCTAGATTAGTTTCCATGAGGGTTCTATCAACTTACCATGAGTTTTGTAGCTTCAACCATCTATAATTTGTGAATACCAAAGAAATCGTCAATTCACTCCACACGAGAAGAGAAAGAGGTTATAGGCACATAAATTCAAGTTATTAAGGAGTTTATTCTAACTGGATTGTACATGCATTAGTTGACTTGCTATTGCATGCATCTCTTTATGGTTAGAGGCCCTAGGATCATATCTCAGTCCATATTTAATTTTTTTTTATATGAATAGTATCGATCTTCATTTAGAAAATCGTGGAAGGTCTTTAATTCTATTTATCATTTTGATTTTAGGTTCATTTCAAATGCATTTCTCATCTATGGTGCACTATTCTCCGAAGCAATTAATAAAACATTACTTTTTGGGTAATTTTTTGTATCATTTGTTTTGCATCTTCAGATGATATAACGAATACAAATTGGTTTGACTACCTTATGTCTTGTCTTCTATTGCAAGAGAATTTGAGGAGATTTTTGATGGGTATAACCATATATGCAGTCAACCAAAATTTTGCTCATCTATGCATAAAATTGATGTGAATTTCAAAGCAAGGATTACCATTCTCTCCACTCTTTATGAACAAATAGAGTGATAGTGAAGTATAAGATCCTTATTCTTTCCTTTCGTAATTGTGTATATCGATGGAGCTTTTGTTTATATAGGAGAATTGAATCTTATGTTTTGGTCCATTCTTTGAATGCAACTTACGGTAACATTGTCCACTGCGGAAAATATTTGCAAGATGATTCCATTTGATGTAGTAGAATTTGTAATGGATGTTGTGCCAATGTTCACAGATCTTTTTCAATTTCATGGCTCAAAGGTATTTATTTTTTGCATATTCTCTTTTCATATTGCATTTAGGAGTGTGTTTGTAAAGAGGGAATAACATTGAATTTGTATTTATTTTTGTTTTGTATTTAATTTGTATTGATCCTTTGAATGTTTACATTGGAGTAAATATTGCTCTTTTGGCTAATGATAAATATTTGCTCTGTAGATGGTCGAACATGCATTTATTTTTTTGAATCAAATTATAGATTCTTTTGCTTCTTCTTCTAAAAAATTAGATGAAGTCTATAATCATGGCGTGATTACACAAGCATAAAGGCTTATATCTATTAGTACTTCAGGAACTGGCCATGTATCTCTTAGTACATCGACATATATGATATCAACATAAATGCCATATTTTATTAAGAATTTGGAAGGATCTATTATTGCATAGTTTTATATTATCAATTGGCTTGTAGGGTTTGATTAGGATTCTATCTACATTTGTTGGTGGATCTTCTTTAGTTGTAAGGACACTTAAAATCTCAGTGTAAGCAACATTGTTAGAGATATTCTCACTGGTTCTAGCTTAGTGCCAGGCATGCCAAGTTCCCTTGCTCTTTACAAACTCACTAACCACGTAGTTCAAATATTATCTTTCATTTGACTGTTATCCCTATTGTGCTTACATTAGGGGAATTTTGAGGTCTAAAATGGGCCTCCTAAGAAAAATGTACAACCAAAATAAACTTTATAAGAACCAATAGGATTAAAAATGATGATGTCAACCATGGGGGACGATTCGCCATTTTTGGAGTTAAAATGTAAAAAGATTAAAAAATAATAAAATAATGAAACTACTTTTTCAACTTTTATTTTCAACTCATATCCCTAAGGTTTTATTCAAATTCTGAGAGGGGGTACTCATTGGATGCAAAATTTAATTCCTCATTCAAAGAGTAACCATGTTGCATGCTTTCGATGGACCGCGCTACACAAAAAATGAGAAATAGATGAAAAAACTTGATTGCAATCATGTCTTTCATGTATTTCTCATTTTTTGTGTAGCAAGGTCCATCGAAATTATGCAACATGGGTACTCTTTGGATAAGGAATCAAGTTCTACATCCAATAAGTGTTTCCACTCGAAATTTGCAATAGAGAGATAAATTAAAAAATGAGTTGCAAAAATAGTTTTTTCTTTTTTCCCTCTAAAATTTGATAATGTAATCCAATCTTATTTTATTATTTCCACTATTATTTTATAATTTCCTTAGGAGATCCATTTTAGACCTCAAAACTCCCTTAATGAAATTTGAAGCACACAATGCTATCCAATATGCAAGAACATGTGAATTGATTTTGTTTGAATGGCACTACACAAATAAAATAAAATAAACTTTTATCTGCATTGGAGGCTTATGGTGTTTCATTTACAATTTTCCATATGTTGCTTCAAATTCTATATTATTTCAACTTTTTAACTTTGTATGGTAGACAAATTTATAAAGAAAATACTTATGCCATTGTTGTGAAAGTCTACTTTTCTTGTAGCAACGCTGAAGTGATTATATCTTTCTATATATATGATACTTTTAAAACCACACGCTCTTAAACATAAATATACCAATCAATATCTAAGAGATACTACCTAACATATAGAATCTCTACTTGGACAACTTTATCTTCCAAAAATCTTTGAATTTGATCTTTTTAGGTAGGCTGGATGATATTTTAGCTATAAGAAGAATTCAACAAAGAAAAAAAAACTGTCCTTGTTAACAATTCTATAGGTCCATGTTTTCCATGTAATCACAAAGAGGTGATTAGTCTATGTTATAAGTTACATTGTTCCAATAATAAATGTTTGTCTCACCTTTACATATACTCGTCGATTTAAAACATGAATATGGGGTTGTTCTTCTTGATCTTGACATGTTAATTCCATTTTCTTATCCCATATCTTGTAATCATGTCCAACCTATTACAAATCTATATGGATGTCTTCTCCTCTCCAACTGTTGTCTTATTGGTTTTCTTAAGAGCCAACTTACACAAATATTATGGCTGTAGCTTCTTTGTTGCTTCCAAGTGCCAACTTAGAAATAAAGAAAATGCTACCCAGCTCGAGCACGCTCCACGTTCTCATTTCCTTATTGTTGAATTATCTCCTTTCTTTTATTTCCATGAAACACTTTATATTTACTTTTTTTACAGTCTTTTTCATTCTTTAAAGTGACAATGAGAAATAAAGAATATCAATTTCATTGCCTTATTGGTTTAGTTAACATAGCCAATCTACAAAGACAATCTAAGGTATGTTGGTGTTGTCAGTGTTTCATAGGTCATTGTTATTGGTTTACTTGGGTATCAATATTGATTTACTCTGATATCAAGCTCTTTGCCAAAAAGCTAAAAATATGGTGGCATTGATGTCAAAGGAGTGGCACAATCGAAGTGGTTGGAAGAAAATTGGTTAAGTAGAGACATTGAAGCCATTTTTGGTTTAGAAGATAAGATCAAATACAATTTAAAACTTCTTATATGGATAGATCTTGGAAAGACCTTTCCAGTAGTATATTAAAGTTTGAAAAAGGCCTCATGGATCAAAAGATATGACTAGTCAAAGTTATGAGGGTAAAAGTCAAAATTTTGGTGTTTTTAGGCTAATGGCCCCATAGCACATTTAACATGCCTATGTGTGTTAAAATTGGCATTTAGGGTAAAAATTCATGTGAGTCATCTTATTCATGGATGATAATATTTTTATTAGATTCCCCTCATCGAGAGGTGTAGGATTGATATAAAGATCATCCGATTCTGATAAGTATTCATGGAGATATTAATTTATTTTGATTATGGATTATTATCAAGCCAACCTACAACTCATGTAGGCTCAAAAGCCCAACAGTCACATCTATTCAAACACCAACGTTGTGTATAAACACAAGAGGACTTTTCCTCATTTGCACTCACTCATCTCATCACATCTCTTTCTCTCTACTACGTGGAAAATAGTCTCTTCTCTACTGTGCAGAAAAGGGTCTCTCTCTCACACACGTGAAGTCGGAAGTTGCTAAAACTAAAGCTGCAACTACAGAAGTAAAGTTTGACCTGTGTGAACCAGAAAATATCCTCATTTGAACTACGTTGTAGGTTAATCTGAACCTCCTCTGAAAGCCGCAACTTTTGGTGGTGGAATCAAGTCAATCTGACGGACGGTTTGCAAGATATTGACTGCCCTGCTGAAATTGAAGCTGCAACTGTAGAAGTAAAGTTTGACTTGCGTGGACCAGAAGATCTCCTCATCTGAACTGTGCTGTAGGTTCATCTAAACCTCCTCTTAAAGCCACAACTTTTGGTGGTGGAATCAAGTCAATCCGACGGATGGTTTGCAAGATATCGACTGCCCTAGTTTGAAGGAAGTTGCTGAAATTGAAGCTACAACTGCAAAAGTAAAGTTTGACCTGCGTGGACCAGAAGATCTCCTCATCTGAACTATGATGTAGGTTCATCTAAACCTCCTCTGGAAGCCGCAACTTTTGGTGGTGGAATCACACTGATCCGGCTGTTGGTTTGTGAGATATCGTCTGCCCTTGTTTGATGATGAAGCCGCTAATGCTGATGTTGCTGATTTAGGGTTTGCTACTGCTGATATAAATTAGATTTATTGTATTATTTCTCTCTGCTGAATTATTGAAGATAAAAGAAGATTTGAACAAAGGGTTTCCCCATACGTTGTGGGGTCCGTCCCTGGCTAGTCGCCACATCTTGTGTCTCTTGTCTTGGCTTGTTTTCTGACGATCATTTAATGTTCTATCTCCACTTTACTTTATGTACATGTGATTGCTAATCTGTGGAATATAATAAGAAAAAGAAGTAAACTGTTATAAGCATAGAACATACCATAACTTAACATGGTATCAGAGCTGAGGTGAAGACAAAGCTCGAGCAAGAGTAAGAGCAGTCACCGAAGAGAAGATTGGCAAGGCTATTCTAAAAGAACTATGGGGTCCTCAACACTCTGTCGAAGACAAGCTACGTGAGAAAGCTGACTATCACGGATGGAAGATGTCTATCGATTTAACTTGAGAATATCAAGGAGTGTTGGACCATGTAAGAGGCAATATTGTTGAGCCTCCATCAAATGCATCCGCTGCTGCCTGGAACAAATGGAAAAACAGATAAGTCAAAACTCTATCGACAAGCACTTGGTGGCCTACATCTCTGAACTAGACACCTCCAAGGAAATCTACGATAGACTGGTGAGTATATTTAAAGTTAATGATGCAAATCAAGTTTTGCTTCTTAGAAATAAGCTGAGGGAAATCAAGAAGGGTAAAGATGAGAGTATGCAAGCATACTTCTTAAGAATCACCAAGATCAAGAATGATATCCTATCTATTGGGGAGACTATTACTGACAAGGAAATGGCACTCACAACTCTTGGAGGATTACCATCTGAATGGTACGTGTTCATGACTACTCTTTTAAACAATAATGTAATTCCTGGTTTCGAGGAATTAATGGCTAGATGCATTCAAGAAGAAACAAGGGTAGAAGAGCAAGAAATTCCCATGCCTAAGGGTCCTCCTGCTGCCTTTTCTTCTGATACTAAGAAAAGAAATAATTCTGGGACTAAATCAAAAGGAAAGGCTAGACCTAAGGGTGGAAGAAAAGGACGATGTTACATCTGCGATAAAGCAGGTCACTATGCAAGGGAGTGCCCTGATAGAAAGGACTCACACTGAGACGATGATCAAAATCCCTCTGATGGCAATCAAAGGAATGACAAATTCAATAACAAAGGTAAGAGGAGAGCTGGGAATCAAGGAAGAGGACAAGCATTCAAGAAGGTTAGAAATTCTAGGATGTATTAAATGCACTTGACCTCAAAAAGAACCTGGTGTCCATTTCAGCAATGGAAGACAAAGGCTACAAGGTAACCTTCAGCGATGGCAAGGTACGTATATCAAAAAAATAATGTTAAAGATGCCTTTACTCTTGGGTTTCATGTTGATTCATTATATCAGGTCGATGGAAGTCCGCTAGGTGTCATGTCTTATGAAACATCTTTTTAGTCCAAACTTTGGCATCAGAGGTTTGCCCACCTTCATTATAAAGATCTACTCGGTGTAAGACAAATGGTGACAGGGATGCCCGAATTCCGAGTAGAGAAAGAAGGTGTATGTCCAAGATGTGCCGAAGGAAAGCTCAACAGGGGACCATTCCCCTCAAGCCAAAGCAAGACCTCCGATATATTACAGTTGGTTCACTCAGGCATATTTGAGGCTGGCATTAAGAGGGAAACTACTACACCACATACTCTTGAGCATAATGGTGTGGCGGAAAGGAATACCTGTACAATTGTGGAAGCTGTCTCTATGGGTAGATGATGTAACAATTCCTGATTTGGAGGAACCCATGGATCCTATTTATCCACTCGAGCCTTCCTCTTCTAGGAAGAGGCCTTCATGGATTAGGGGGATACTTGATGATGCTAAAGGACATGATGCACCTTGAGGAACCTTCCGTCAAAGTAAGAAACCTAACAAGTATCAGGGATACCTGACCATCATGAGCACAATCATACAAAATGAGCCTTCATCATTCTCAGATGCTGTCAAGCATCAAGTATGTAAGGATGCTATGATCATTATGAAGAATGATGTTTGGGAAATAGTTCCCAGACCCCAGGACAAGACAGTTTTTACTTCCAGATGGCTTTACAAGATAAAGCATGCAACAGATGGAAGTATGGAAAAGTATAAGGCTCGTTTTGTTGCTCGTGGTTTCTCCTAGAAGGAAGGTATAGACTATGATATTTGCACCTATTGCCAGATATACGACCATCCGCTTGATCATAGCCCTTATGGCTTCACAAGGATGGAACCTGCATCAGATGGATGTCAAGACCACGTTCTTGCATGGTTCGATCAAAGAAGAGGTCTATGTGGAGCAACCCGAAGGATTTGAGATTTATGATCGAAAATCTCATGTATGCAGGTTGATGAAGGCTCTCTATGGGCTGAAGCAAGCACCCTGAGCATGGTATGAGAGGATCGACAGGTACTTGATGAAGCTGGGATTCACTAGGAGTGAAGCCGATCCTAACCTTTACTTTAAGGTTGAAGATGATAAACCTCTCATACTGATGTTGTATGTGGATGACCTCTTTCTAACAAGTGTAGACCCTTTCGTTTTCAAATGTAAGAGGAAGTTGGCTTCTGAATTTGAAATGAAGAACCAAGGACTTGAAGTGTGGCAGAAGCCAAGGGAAATTTTCCTATCTCAAGGAAAATATGTGGTGAAGATTCCAGAAATATTTGGCATGGTGGACTACAAACCTGTGACTACCTCGAGGATCTTAACTTTCAGAAGTTATATGGTAGTGATGTAAGACCAGATTTGGGAAATGCCTCTGAGTTTCAAAAACTCATTCGCGTTGATGTTCTTGGTGAAAATCTGTCTGGACATATGTTTTTCAGTTACCATTGTGAGCTCATATTTGGTTGAGCCTCACTAGATTGGTGCCAAGAATCTTCTGAGATGTCCCCAGGACACAATCTCTCATGGATTGAGATACACTGTCGGAAATATGAAACTGCATGATTATTCGAATGCTATTTGGGCAGGTAGTGTGGAGGATCACTAGAGCACTTCTTAGTGTTGTTTCTCTTTGGATTCTACTTCAATATCATGGATGAGCAGGAAGCAGAATTTGGTTATCATAAGCACCACCGAGACCGGATACATATCTACGAATATGATCTCGTATGAAGCTGCCTGGTGGAGAAGCTCTTCAGAGAGCTATTTGTACATATACCTCTATGTTTCTCTGTAAAAACCAGAGGTGGGATTCGATTATTGAGGAATTCCATATTTGTCGATTACTCCAACAGATAGACATCATATACTACCTTATCTGGGATATGGTAAGTCGATGAGCAAGGAGGCTCCATCGCATTAAGATGATGTACAGGTCAATACACCTTGTCAAAGCCCTGAGGAAAGATCTAATCTGTGATTTTCCCAAATGACTTGGAGTCGTCAAGAGACCGATAAGGGTCCTGCATGTTGTATGCATTGAGCTTTGGGAGCTCTGGGGGCTTGTGGTTCTTATTGGAGCAACATACGACCACAGGGTGACTCACCCTCCCCTGGTGGTGTGCTCTGGGATAGGATGATTCGCTCTCCTGTGGACAAGGTGATTCGCTCTCTTGTGGGACAAGATGATTCACTCTCTTGTGGGACAGGATGATTCGCTCTCCTGTGGACAGGATGATTCGCTCTCCTGTGGACAGTATGATTCGCTTTTCTGTGGACAAGATGATTCACTCCCTTGTGGGACAAGATGATTCACTCTCTTGTGGGATAGGATGATTCACTCTCCTGTGTAGCAGTATGATTAATTCTCCTGCGAGGTCTGGATGATGTGTTCTCTATGACGATTGTGTAGCAGGATGATTAGTTCTCCTATGAGGCCTGGATTGATGTGTTCTCCATGGCGATTGTAGCAGGATTGATGTGTTCTCCTGTGAGGCTTGGATTAATGTGTTCTCCATGGCAACTATAGCAGGATTGATGTGTTCTCTTGTGAGGCCTGGATTGATGTGTTCTCCTGTGAGGCCTGGATTGATATGTTCTCCATGGTGGCCTGCATTGATGTGTTCTCCATGGCGATTGTAGTAGGATTGATGTGTTCTCCTATGAGGACAGGATTGATTAGTTCTCTTGTCGAGGCATCCTACCCATGCAATCTGAGACTCATGGGAAGTACCTCTCATTTGATCAATGAGCAGGGAAATGAAGTTAGGGACCATAGTAGTACCGATGGACGCATCGTTGTATCTATCGTACTCCCTATGCTAGGATGACCTCCATTGATCTCAGATCAATGATACTGGTCTGGGACTAGTGGTACACTCTCTGAGACTGTGATACTAGTCTGGGACTAGTGGTAGGAGTGGTACTTACTATGAAGTTGACTTCGGGTCGGTTGAGACTAGTCTGGGACCAGTGGTACGCACTTTGAGACTGACTTTGAGTCAGTGGAGGATGATACTGGTCTGGGACCAGTAGAATTATACTCACTATGATGCTGACTTCTGGTTGGTTGAGACTGGTCTGGGACTAGTGGTACATACTGTGAGACTGACTTTGAGTCAATATGGTACATCCTCAATCATTTCTTCTTCTTCATAATTCAGACAAAAGCAGAGCAGAACAGAACAAAGTAGAGCAGCGCATAACAGAGTAGAGCCGTACAGATCAGTACAGGGCAGAACAAGACAAAGCAAAATAGGCAAAATAGAGTAGAGAAGGGCAAGCGTCAGGCTGTACAAGGTAGTGCATTTGATGGATGAATAGTAACGACCGATAGACAGATTGCAGATGAAGTTCTCCCTAGTTGAGAGGGAGTGTTAAAATTGGAAACTAGGGAAAAACTTCATGCGGGTCATCTTATTCATGGGTGATAATATTTTTATTAGATTCCCTTGTTGAGAGGTGTAGGATTGATATAAATATCATCCGATTCCGATAAGCATTCATGGAGATATGAATTTATTTTGATTATGGATTATTATCAAGCTGACCTACAACTCATGTAGGCTCAGAAGCCCAACAGTCGCATCTATTCAAACACCAACGTTGTGTATAAATACAGAAGGACTTTTCCTGATTTGCACTCACTCATCTCATCACATCTCTCTCTCTCTACTACGTAGAAAAGAGTCTCTTTTCTACTGTGCAGAAAAGGGTCTCTCTCTCTCACATGTGAAGCCGGAAGCTGCTAAAACTGAAGCTGCAACTGTAGAAGTAAATTTTGACCTGCGTGGACCAGAGGATCTCCTCATCATAACTACATTGTAGGTTCATTTGAACCTCCTCTGAAAGCCTCAACTTTTGGTGGTGGAATCAAGTCAATCCGATAGACGGTTTGCAAGATATCGACTGCCCTAGTTTGAAGGAAGCCGCTGAAACTGAAGCTGCAACTGCAGAAGTAAAGTTTGACTTGTGTGGACCAAAATATCTCCTCATCTAAACTATGCTATAGGTTCATCTGAACCTCCTCTGAAAGCCACAACTTTTGATGGTGGAATCAAGTCAATCCGACGGATGGTTTGCAAGATATCCACTGCCCTAGTTTGAAGGAAGCTCCTGAAATTGAAGCTGCAATTGCAGAAGTAAAGTTTGACCTGCGTGGACCAGAAGATCTCCTCATCTAAACTATGATGTAGGTTCATCTGAAACTCCTCTGGAAGCCACAACTTTTGGTGGTGGAATCACGCTAATCTGACGGGTGGTTTATGAGATATCGTCTGCCCTTGTTTGATGATGATGCCGCTAACGCTGATGTTGCTAATCTAGGGTTTGCTACTGCTGATATAAATCAGATTTATTGTACTATTTCTCTCTACTAAATTATTGAAGATAAAAGAAGGTTTGATCAAAGGGTTTCCCCACACGTTGTGGGGTCTGTCCCTGGCTAGCTGCCACATCTTGTGTCTCTTGTCTTGGCTTGTTTTCTGACGATCATTTAATATTCTATCTGCACTTTAATTTATGTACATGTGATTGCTAATCTGTGGAATATAATAAGAAAAAGAAGTAAACTGTTATAAGCATAGAACATACCATAACTTAACAATGTGAAAGAAACATAGGCACACACATGGAAAATAAAAAGATTAGGAGGGTTAGTGGTGGTCCCCGCTTGGGACACGTAACCCTGACAAATATTTCCTCATTAATTAAATCTTAGAGTTTTCCTTTGAAGGAACATAATGAAAAGACCGAGATTCTAGGTTGATGCCGCATTGGGAGGATGTGGATGAAAAAAACGATAGATGGAGTGAGTGGTGATTGGAAGACAGCAACATCAGGGAGACCCCATTGGACAACTCACCCTACCAGTATCTGACGGACATGCAAGTTTAAATCGTGGGAACAAGGGAGTCGAGCGGATGTGGCAACATGGGGTCATGGAGAAGTGTAACATGTGCAAGTAGGCCAATGTTAGGCAAGGCCCCCATAGGCACGTACTCTCAGAACTGTTAGGCAAAGGCCCCACAAGACAAGTCACCTTGGAGAATTAAGCTCAACATTTTTGAAATAATGAACATTGAAAAGGTCAAGGCAACAAAGATAGGGATATGTAAACATTCCTATTAGGTGCCACAAAAAATTCCTACCTGGCCTGTTTATTTAAAGCAAAAATTCATTAAAAACTAAGGAGAGGGACCCCCCTTTTCAGTATAATGACATGGCACTTGGCCACAAAAAAATAAAAAAAAGACACTTGGTGTGATTTAATTGGACGAAGGATCCATAGGGTATGGTGATGTTAGCATCTGAAATATATGGGACACATGCCATCAATAATAATGTGCCACGTGGCATGCAAATTTGGCATGTTTGAGTGGCCCCGAAAAAATAGAAGGTGGCACCAGTTATCGAGTGACACGTGGCATCTTGACACAGGTGGCGAGCAGGTTAGCAATGACAACACGTCATCTCTATCGCTAGAAATCCATGCACCCCATCAATTTTTAATGAGACAAATGTTTTAATTCCAGGCTGAGAAAGTGTCAAGACAATGGCATTGAGGTGGCTAGTCACATTATCTCGATGGTTTTCTTATTGGTCTGTTTGTAAAGTGGTGGACCCCAAGGAAGATATCATGTCAGCGATTTCGTGAGTGGTCCATGTGTATAGTGTGAGGCCCCACCAGGATATGTAACCTTGGAATTTTTTTTGGAAGAAACCAAAGGCATTCCATCATGTTTATGCTGAGAAATAAAATTAGGGGGCTAATAGCGTGCTTCAAAACTCAGTTATGTGGGTGTAATGTGACCAAGGGCACAAGGCCAACATGAATGGGTTGGTATCTATATTTGGTGGTTTTGTGCCATATTTGGTGATTCAGCCAGAACTGGAAGAGCACATGAATAAGTTGACAACTTGGTTAGTAAAATGGATAGACTTGCAAGTGTATTTGGATGTTTTGGCCAAAACTAGTGGTTCACTAAAGTTGGAACTACAAATAGAAGTTCTGCTAGATCCTATAGAATTCCAAAATTGCAAATTTGGGTAATTTAACATAGATTTTCTCATAGAGACAGGAGAATAGAGTTTGAACACTGATTTACCACATTAAGAAGACTTACAAGAAAGTGAAAAACATAAAGATAATGAAAAAAAAACCTCTTTTAACTGCAAGTTAAGAGTTAAATTTAACTAATGTTTTAAACCTAAAAATATTAGATTGAATTCTTTATTAGTAGAATTGAATAAAAAAGGTTGTTATTGATGCTTGGTGTGTGATGGTGAATTGATAAGAGATCAGAGAGTTCTAAAGGTGATTTTATGGTGATTGGGGTGTGTAGTTGAGGAGGGAGTTTATTTGGTTTATGAAAGGAAGTGGCCTTCATGTTTTGAGTTTGAAAATGGAGGGAAAAATTAATCGAGGTCAAGCAAGTGGAAACTTTTATATTATGAGTTTTAGCTCCTTCCAGTAATGGTTGGTAAACAATCATGTTAGGAGCTCCTTTTAGTAGAAAATAATAAATTAGAGGTAGTATCACCTTTTAGTGGTAGATGTAGGAGTAGTAGCTTCCTTCGGGTTGGATCCAAATAACTTGGTAAAAGCAAGTTGAAGCTTATCTTTGTGAAGTAATAGAAGCGAAGTTTGAAGAATGTATGTGTTTAATTTGTGCTTCTTGTGTTGATCCTTGTGATACTTATATGTATGTATTTTAAAGGGATTGTTGGTGTCTTCGAGTATTCTTTACTTTTGTTGAATTGAGGCTTCTGTGATCCATATCAAGTTTATGAGAAAAAGTTTTTAAAAATTTCATGCTACTGATTCAACCCCCCCCTTTCAGTAGTGTCCTAGTTTCTAACAATTGGTATGAGAGAAAGGTTCCTTCAGGATCAATTTAGTAGCTGGAAGGAAGATTAAGGACTATGGAAAACTAGGAAGATTCCCCAATACGACACCTATGTTCAATGGAATGAACAATTTATTTTGGAAAGTAAGGATGAAAACCCATATTCAATCTCTTGTTGTTGATGTATAAGATGTAGTGGAAAAATAATATCAAAATCCTTAAGACCTGATTACTAGAGATCATAATATTGAGTTTACATGCAATGCCAAAGCTATGAATTCTCTACTCACTAGCCTACCTAAACCAGAACTAGTCAAGGTCATGGGTTTCACTACTGCAAAAGCTATATGGGACAAGATGAGTAGCTGCTATGAAGGTGACATCAAGTTAAAGCAAGCCAAACTTCAAGGTTTTAGAATGAAATTTGGGTCTTTGAATATGCATGATGATGAATATATTTCTAAATACTTTCTTAGAGTTGATGAAATTATGAATATAATAAGAAGTCTTGATGAAGAATTAAAAGAGCTAGTAGTAGTTGAAAAGGTGTTGAGATCTCTCCTTAAGAGATTTAATCCTAAATTTCTAGCCACTGAGGAGATGGTAAATCTGAAGTCTCTCATGTTGGACCAACTACTTGGAAATCTCACTACCTTTGAGATGAGAATTTGTAATGACAAGGCTACAACAAAAGAGTCAACCTTCAAAGTATACAAGTCAAGCCTAAGAAAGAACATAATGACTCATGTTGTGAATTACATGAGCTAAGTTCAAGAGAGGCTAAGGAAATTATAAAGGTAAGCTACCTTTTAAGTGCTTTAACTGTGGAAATATGATCACTATGCTTCTAGGTGTCCCGAAAAGAAGAAGAATGGATATGACCCTAAGGAAAAAATTAGAAAGGTGCACAAAGAGAAAATTGAGTTTAAGGAGAAAAACTTCTACACCCAAGACTGCAACACCTTTGAAAGTGAAGACAATCAACCTTGAAATGAAGATAGAGCCTATGAAAGATGAAAAGAATTTATGCTCATGGCCATAGATAATTTGGAATTGGAATTTGTTGACTCTGATAGAGAAGAGGTCGAATTTGACCTAGAAGAAGAGTTGGTCAGTGCTCTTGAAGAGATCCATAGGATGAGGGAGAAAAAGAAAACACAAAAATAATTGTTTCCAAGGACAAAGATGAAGCAATAGAACCTATACTCCTACAAATTGAAGAAGGCAAGAAGATCCAAGAAATCTTGACTGAGTATCTCAATGAGAAAAATCAAGCATGTGAAAGGCTTGAAGGAGAAATTGTCTCTGTGAGGAAAGAGATTGAAAAAGCAAAAACCCACGGAAATTTAATGAGAAATTTGGAAAAGGGACTAAAAGTTTAAATAATCTCCTTGAAGCATAAAGAGTGTCCAAAGATAGAACTGGTATTACATTTGAGGCTGAGTCAAGCTTAGAAACTGATATGAAGGGAAATGAAGTAGTTACCTTCATGAAAGCATTAAAAAATGCAGACAACATAGCTTAGAAAGATGATCCAATGCAACAACAAAGAGAAAAATGGACCACACAGTCAAATTTGTAGCCAAATACAAATTATGTATTGAAAAATAGGAGCAATTCGATTCAACAAAATTTTGACAACACAAGAGAGGAAAATCAAATTTCTCTAAGAGTAGCTCACCAAATCTTTGGAAATCAATTTTCTCCTTGGTATGAGTGTTGGTTGCCTAATTTGTCTACCTTGTACTTGCCTTTTTATCCCTTTCCTATACTCATTTCATGTCTTTGTTGGTCATTTTTTATTCTAAACAACAAAGGTATAACTATTGTCATGTCTTTCTGAATTATTAATCGATGAAGCGTAGTCATAGGGGATTATTGTTTAAAGTGACTTGCTAACTTAAGTTTCCTTACAAATTTGAAGGAATGATGATCAAGACCATGATTTAGCATATGATTACTATCGCACTGGAAACACTATCTTTGGATATTAGTTGCAATGGTGGTTCAATGTATCGACCAACACAAGTGATATCTTTATATTCTGTTGCATCTTGCGAATTTTTATGTATTTGTAGGTAGACAACTGTTGTAATCTTAGGCATTGTGAGTTGTTAAATGAAATGTATTAGTGTTATGAGGTTGGGAAAGCCACCGCTAAGAGATCAACGAGAATTATGAGTTGTAACAACATACCTCTATAATGTTATTTTGGTTAATGCAATTGATGATCTTCTAAGCATTTTATAGCTCTTGATCTTGTTGTAGCCCTGATCAGGGAGTTTGGCCCACTCTCTTGACCAGGTGCTTTTGGATTAATTGTGTGCATAGGTTTATTTCTGTTGCATTATTTTCTTGTTGTGTAGTGATTTATCTATGTGTTAATATGATTCTTAACTTGTTGTTACTCTAATTGTTGTTACAATTATTACTTTTTGTTACACATTGTTATGTTTATGACTAAATGTTAATGATGGGTAGGCAAACTGTGGCCTGCACATATCTTGCATGATAGCCTTGAAATAACCAGTTGATCCTTGGGTTAAAAATTAATGTGGAATTAGGTGAATTTTATGATTCATATTTGAACACCAAAATTTTGGCGTCGTTGCTGGGGAGGCTATTGAAGGTGCGAAAGTACGACCAATATTAACCATAGGAAGACTCTCTCATCTTAGGGAGGGAGGTTTTTTTACCCTGCTCTAGGTCCTAAGCATTATATTGTTTTGTTTCTTTCATAGGAACCACTCTCTCATCCCAGGAAGCGAAGTTTTTTTTCACCCCGTTTCAGGTCTTGAACTTAGATTTTGTAGTTGGTTTGTTTTCCCTATTTTGCTTTCTTTTTAGGGGCCACTCTCTCGTCCTAGGGAGGGAAGTTTTTACCCTGCTTTAGGTCCTAAGCTTTCAATTTATTAAATGCTTTCCTTTTATTTTTTGATTACATGAACATAGATACAAATAAAAGGGGCAGAGGAAGACACCCAAAACAGAAAGGAGAGATAAAGAAGGATTACCTACATCCATAAAATCATTTCAAAAGATGAGTTAGGAGAATTTTCACAAGCTACTGTTAGGGTGAGATCTCATACGAGATCTGGAGGGAAGTCAGTTTCACAACCAGGACCTCCCCCAATAACATAAGCATAATTAGGGGAAGAAGAAGTAGCAAGCAAAGGATCAAAGGAACTGAACATTGTGAGTTCAAAAGAAGAATACTTGAGGGAATTCTCTGCACCATTTGATCGAGGAAGTGCTATCAAACAACCTCAACCACACATTATAGAACAATTAGAACCTGTTGAGATTCCAAGTGAATATTGGAAGATATTCATGGCTCTTACAACTTTTTCGATCAAGTTCCCAATTGGAGATATTAGGGGTGATGCACCTATGAAGCTTATTCCTTTGACAACATTACCTAACTTCCATGGTTGTCCTTCTGAAGATCCGGACACATTCCTATTTGAATTCAACGTTGCCTGTCGGGGTATGACTATATTTCTGATGCCCAGTAATTGAAGATATTCCCTGCCACTTTGAAGGGAACAACTTTGAGATGGTTCATGGGTTTAAGGGGGAAATCTATTACTACTTGGGATGATATGAAGACAAGTTTCCTCTAAAAATATCAAGACTGCTACAAATCCTGAGATGTTAAGGAAGAAATCTTTAAGATTACGCAGAAAGAGGATGAGAACATGGAGGAATTTGTGGAATGTTTCAAATACAATTTGCAGAGATCAAGCCATAGTGATATGGATAAGGACATCTTGAAGATAATTTTTCTCCGAGCACTAAGGGAGGAATCCTTGGAACTTTTGAATGTAGTAGGAAAGGGAGGTATATCAAAGGAAGAATCTGACATCATCTGCAATTTTTTCATTAAGTGTTCACGTGGAGGTGTGAGGCACAGGTAGGAGATCCAAACGCTCAGGACATCTAGCAATAGAGTTATGAAAGAAGAAATTGGAAACTTGCTGTACAACTTGAGGACTGATACCTTTAGCACACTATCCTCACAGCTAGACGTTTTACAGGCGAAACATAAGCAGATGGAAGCAAATAAGGCTATGTCCATTTTTTGCCCTCAATGCAGGAAGAAGCACCTGTTGAACGAATGTCCATTGAATACTATCGAGACCTATGTGATATGTGAGTAGAGTCATTCCACTAGCACTTGCCCATCTCTTCCTAGGTTGAAGGTATTTTTTCAGGGAGAAAATGAAGAGGTGGACTGACAGTATTTCATGGGATCAAGGAAACCATGGAAACCACGACCACAAAACATGAATCAAGATATGCCTCAAGACCCCTCTTAGTATTTTAATAATTTGAATTTCAGGCCTCAGTCTGTACCTTTTTCACCTTCATGCCCACAATCTTGTCAATGTCCGATGCCTTGGAAAACATGGTTCCCTCAATCTAGTCCAACTACTTCATGGTACCAGAATTGGCGTGGACCTCCTCCTCCTTCATTATAGTTATCCCAGCCTATGCCACAACAACAATTACAAATGCCTTCTAATGCATCCACTAGTAATCCTCCTCTTCGTCCACAACTTCCTGTTCAATCCAACCCAAAACCAAACAATAGGGGGGCTCAAAGAGTTGAGACACTCAACCTTCCTGCATACAGTATTGCCACCACGGAATGTAATAAATTAAATCTCTGGTCTGGTTGGGTGGTAAATATTCATACTTCACTGATGATCGTTGAACATACTGATGATGAAGTCTCAGAACCAAAGCCTAGGAATTTTGCTAGAACAACTGGGGATGAGTTAACGCAAACTCCTATGGAAAAACAACCCCCTTCTCAAACAATTGTTACTAGAGGATGTCATACTGGTCCACCTTATCCTGAGAGACTATCCTTGAGCAAATAGAGTCCTCGTCCTAAATTTGACTTTCAAGGGAATTGCAAAATTTATTTGTCAAAATCCCGTTACTTCAGGCTATAAGAGATGTATTGATTTATGCCAAAAAGATCAAAGACTATTGTTCTAATAAAGATGGGTGAAAACCAAAGGATCCACTCACTATTCACATTAAGGGAAAATTATCGGACACAATGTTGGGGAAACCTACACCTGTTAAATACGGGGATCCAGGGAACCCAATTTTTATAATACAGATTAATGGGGTTGATATCCCAAATGTGCTGGTAAACTCGGGGGAAAAAATTAATGTCATAAACTCTGCAACTGCAATTACCTCGGGCTTGCGAAACCTTAAACCAACTCCCAACATCCTAGAATTGGCAGATCGACCTACAATAAGATTGGTAGGGAAGTTGGAAGATAAAACTATTTCAGTAGACTCATGGTAGTACCCTGTCGATCGTTTGGTATTACATACCCAATCCCCAGATGGTGGGAAGCCTTTGACTTTAGGAAGACCATGTCTTGTGACCGCAGACTCTTACATTGGGTGTCAGTCAGGAAATATGATAATATCCAATGGTGAAGTGACAAAGGATATTATCCTTTATCCCCCTACAGAACCAAGTTCACGAGATAAACCAAGATTTAACTTAATATAAAAATCTCTACCTATGAAAGGGCATGAACCTGAAAATGAAGAAATTAGACCAATTTTTACCATTGGTGAGGCCCTCTATGTTAAGGATGAAATAGAGGATGATACCATTAGTACCTTCATTAGCAGCCTCAACATTGTTTCTGATTCAACTTGCTAGTTATTATAATCTGTTATGAGTTGCAATGTTTAGGAAGCCATTGAACCAGAGACTGAAGTTGAAAACGTTCATGTAATTGTACCCTATAATAGTGTTACTATAGAAATCAAACCAAGGAGGATGCTGAACATTAATCTTGACCTTTCACCCTCCCAGTCTGAGCAGTTATTGAAAGTCCTTTGGGAAGAGAAAGAAGCCTTCACTTTGGAATATACAGATATGAAAGTAATCCATGCTGACTTATGTACTCATTACACATACATTAAAGAAGAATGTCAACATGTTAGGCAACCACAGAGAATAATGAATCCTACTCTAAAGAACATTGTCAAAGATGAACTACATAAATTATTAGATGTGGGATTTATTTACCCAATTTCGGATAGTCAATGGGTATCTCCACTAGTCATTGTTCCAAAGAAGAATGGAAAATGGTGGATTTGTGTTGATTACAGGGAATTAAATAAAGAAACTCAAAAAGATAATTTTCCCTTAGCCTTTATTTACCAGGTCCTTGATACGTTAGCCAAAAAGAAGTTCTTCTCCTTTTTGGATGGATTTATTAGGTACAACCGGATCCAAATAGCTCCTAAGGATCAAGATAAAACTACCTTCACACGCCCTTGGGGAATATCCTAATAGATGATATTGAAGATATGGTGAGAAGGTATCAGACCTTCTTCACAATTCTCAGATAAGTATAAGACCCCTAGGTTCAAATATGTGATTATGACCTGTAGATTCCATGTTCATGATGTGTTTGACAGAATGTCTATCATGGTTAGGCCTAGGTAGGTCATGTTCTTGTCTAATTTTTGTATGGAAGGCTTTGTACCTATGTCATTTACCATTTTTGAGAGTTTCATTAAGTTCTAAGTGGTGGTTTGGATACTAGCCCTAAAAAGTGCCTCAAATCTTATAGTCGGAGGCATAAAACTGGGTGAAAAATACTACAACCACTCCCTTGCCACCTTGTTGCAATTGTAGGGCTATAATCGAATTCCAGTAGTGTTGTGCCACCCTATAGGAGTCTAGGACACAAAAACAAAGGTTTAACTCAGGGTCTAGGCACCTAGAAGGGTGGTTTAGCCGTTGGGGGCCCTGTAGCACCTAATGGAGGTCAGTAAGGTTTTGGTTTTGTCAATTCCACTTCATTAAGGTGATCTAGGAGGTTGAATCATATCATTGTAACTCTTCATCACATATTTACCCTGGTAGACTAGTAAGCTTGGGTAAGTGTGGGAGGAGGGTGTTACATTCACAAAAACCTTTATTGTGGAATGCGATGCCTCAAAAAATGGCATTGGTGCTATTGGAAAATGCCTCAAAAGGATGTACCCCATGAAGCTTGTGGTCTTGTTTGGGCCATGTATCAATTTTACCAGTCACAGGATCAGGCATTGAAATACATGATGACAGACCCCTCTACTTAGTCAAATTCCATTGAAGTACCAAATATTCTTCTATACGTGCCGATATCCCAGATTTTTGAAAATGTTTTACAGACAACAAGTGGTCGACCTTACAGTACTTTGATTATGATCTTTGTTTGGAAAAGACATTGGTGATGATGTGCTATGAATGTCCCAAGCATATGTGTTTTATCCATAACCTCGCATTCATGTAAATATTGTATCTTATGCAATGGTGTTAGAAAATTATACATTACAAAGCAATGGAACACATAAAATATTGTAGAAACATAAACACAAAAAATGCATAAAACAAGAGAGACACAGATATACGTGGTTCACCCAGTTTGGGCTACATCTACAGAGAAACAACCAATCCTTCTTTTATTATATTATCCAACAAACTGAAGAGATACAACCTACAACAGATCCGCTGTAACTCCCTCTTTGCTCTCAATGTCCTCTCTCTTCCTCACTCAGAATACAGATATACATAGACGCAATACAATTCCCTCATATATAGTGAGGGGTTTCCTTCTAGGGAAAAAAATCATAAATTAAACATAACTTCTACCGTCAGATTATCCACCTAATGAATGGCCCACATTGACTAGAAATTAGACTGTTACAAGGCAATGTTACATATGTTTTCAGCTTCGGGGCCACTGCCCTCGAACCCCCGTCGAGGGACCACTGGCCCTCTGACCCTCCAGTCGGGGGGGATTAGTCCCCTCGAAACCCCACGGGGGGGACAATTCCCCCTTGCACCCTCCATGTGGAGGGGTGTACAATCTTCTTGGGGTATACATCCGGCTGAAAACCTTTGAATATAGAATATAATCAGGGTCCACACCCAACAAATGGTACTGCATGGTCCTCATTTTCTTGTGACAGAATGTCAGGTTCCACTATGCTTATGTTGATGCCAAAGGTATTCCACCAATCCAAGAGCTAGTTGGGTTGGAAACTCTAGAGAGAGGTGAAGACTTTTGCAAACTTGAGCAGGGAAATGTAAGCCTTGTCCTTATTCTCTTTCCGTGGGAAATCCCACCACAGTTTCTTGTACTATTTATAATCATAATTAGTATTGGAAAATTTTAAAGTAAGATTCCTTCCTGGCCAAAGTTGATGTGGTCTCAGGCCTTTGATATAATATTATTGATGCTCTAATCCTTGTCTTGAATTGGGTTATTGCCATCTTAAAGTAACATCATAAAATACATATGTAAGATGGTGACCTACTTAGCATTATTTTCTCAAGGACCTTTTGTAGACCATATCTAAAATGGATATAGTAGACTTTGGTTGTGACCAAATCCCTGGGATTATCCTGACTAATGTAGCTAATGGTTGTAGGTTAGTGTTCAGGAATTGTGTACCATGAAGGTGCCAAGATGGTTTCCAATTTGCTCAATATAATTGCCACATCATGTTGTTTGGAATATCTATCAGTTTCTCATGGTTATTTTCCCATTCTTTCATTATCATCATGCTACTAAAATTGTTTGGCAGTAACTAAATATTACACTATAATAATTATGTGCACTAGGTCAGAACAATAATAAGAAATAAATAATTGTGCAAACTTTTGAATGCAAGAAACCTAAATAACACAAAAACACACAAGTATTAGTGGTTTTCATAGGGCAAAGAGAGATCTTATTGCAGTAATTATAATAGTATATATGATGTTAGTGTTTTCAGCCTATTACCTTTGCTATGTAATCACAGGTATAAATAGTTAACCACAAGACATTATCACATTATCTAGGTCCACAAGTGAGCCCCAAAATGCATGAATATAACCAACCATCCTACAAGGGTGCATAGAATGCATATGCATACATAAAGTACATGGCAAAATTTTCCATTCAAGGGAGAAAAGGGAGTTCAACTTGTTTCTATATCCTAGCTCAACATTCATGTTTTTTATGTGGACCCTAGATTTTGTTTTCTCTATTTCTTGCATTATCCTCATCCCTTATCTTGTAAATAGTTGATACCTTGTTTTTGGTTTGTGAATTTGTTGTTTAGATTCTTTTTGGAAAGCTCTTCTTTATAACTTATTAATACCTTAATATATTTAGGTTCTATGACCAAGTTGTTTTGAGAATTCTGATGAATATGCATGGCTAAGAAAGTTATTATGAAAACATGCTTATAGATTCTTTACTTATTTCCTGCCTTTTTATTCTAGTGATAATCGTTTTCTAAGCATATAATCTTAGTTACTAAGGTTGATAGCTCATGTTCATAGGCATTAGTGTTAATGTTTTTTCAATTAAGGGACTAAGACATAAGTCAAGCCCTTCTATTACATGTGCATCTTAGTTGCATATCAAAGCTTGGAATCATCATGCACTTATTTATATTTTTATAAAATCAGTGTCATTACATGGAGGTGTGCATTAAATTTGTTAAATATGGCTTTATTTTTTTACGTTGCATAACTGTAGGATTAGAAGGACACCCTAGCGGGTATTTAGACCCAAAAAAGACGAGTTTGGTTATTTTCATCATACAAATGAGGTGGGGTATTATTTGAAGAGTTTGGAAAGAGATGCATATTTTTAACCTTTTTTTGTAGCTTCATGAAAATTTGACTCTCATGAGAGTAAGGTTAACCTCATAGCTACATCAACTTTTTCCTTTTCTCTAAAACTTCTTGTTTGGATATTGGCCTACTCTAGAAATATAAAATTCTTTGAAGGAAATTCTTCAAGAATTTGTATCATCATTGTTTTATGTCCTTATATTCATCTCTTGATATACTATCTTATGGTATATTGATCATATTCTGAATATATTTTTCATATTTCCACCATCGTTCATGCATTGGTTTAGTGGTTTTGGCATTAGTTGGAAGTTGCATTTGTGTTGTTTTTTGTTGGTCATTTCCATGAAACTTACCAAGTAAGACTACAAATTAGAAAAATACCCTCAAAAGCTTGAATTTGGTAAGGAAGTTTAATTATGGGTGAATCCATCTAATTCAAGTCAAAACACATTGAAAGTTTATAAGGAATTCAAATTTGTTCTATCCTTTCATGAAAATTTCTACATGGTATACCACTATGCTCAGCACTGTAATTTGAAATCACAATTTCATGGACATTAATTATCAACGAAGAAAAAAAGTAAGTTCACATATATTGCACTTGGGAGTTATGGTTGATATATTTTCAGATTTTTCTACTATGAATTTTTGGACCTAGGTTTCACTCTAACAAATATGAAATTAATTTTCACAAATTGTAGTTTCATGTTTAAATCTTTGTTGGAATTATGGTCTTCATGGTTGCAGTTGGTTTCTGTTGCAATTGATGTCAACCTTGTTATGGTTTAGATGATGCATTGATGTCAATTTTATAATGGTCTAGTTGATGCCTTTGATGTGGTAGCTCTCATGGTTTGTGTGTAGATCTACTAGACACTAATTTGTTGCAGAGAAAGAGTTGTAAAATGATCTACAAGTGTTGGAGATGTTTGTGGTCGATGTTGATGAGGTTGGAAAACTAGGTCTTCATGTCATGACTTGTTTCAAAGCTTTTTGGCCTCATGGTTGGCCTCATGGTGATGTTATTGATATGTTACAGAGTTGCGCAGAGGTGTTTGAGGTTGTGTAGGTGTCTGAGGTAGAATAGAGGACTTGTTGCCACTAATGTCCACTCTTGACTTGTTGGTATCTAGGTGAACTTGATGATGGAACTTGGCTAATGAATGAACCTATTTTTAGAACTGTCACAGAGCTTGGCAGAGGTCTGAGAGTGTGTATAAGTGTTGAATAATGAATGCATTTATCTGGAAGAAGTTCTAAGCAGAAGACCTATTGTTTCACCCTATGCTCTGCCATAGCTGCTCAGAGAGATTCCTCAGTGTGGCTGAAATATTCTAGTTGATGGGATGTAGTATTATGGGTATAGTTACAGCCAAGAACTACTAGAAAATCCCTACGAGATTTTTTTTTCATTCCTCACACACATCAAGATAAATTCGACATGGTAATTCCAAAAAGATTCAAAATTAAGTTGATAAACTCAGAAATGGTTGAATATGTCCCCCATTGGGTTTGAATGCCTTTAATTCACATTTAATGATGGTTATGGATGGATTTTGTGTTGGGAAAATTACTGAGAGGGAAGGGGGGTGGGAGAGGGAGGCGGGTTAATCAATATTTTAAAAACTCACTTAAACTTTTCAATTTCTTATTCATATTTTTGTACACTACTGTCATTAAGTAAACTAATGTACATACGCGACTATGATGAAGGAAAATCACGTATATCCAGTTGACTAAATTTTCATATATTTCATCATTTGTTCTACCTTAACTAGTGTATTGTTACTTCATTAGCCTTTAATTAAAAAGTAAACATGAGTAGTAAGAACATAATAAACCATCACACATAAGAAACACATCAACACATGAGGACACCGTGATTTTTTAGGTGGAAACCAAATGTGGGAGAAAACCACCGCTGTCATCATCTTTGTCTTCATATTTTATTATAAAGGAAAACATACTACAATCTTTGACTGGCGCAGACTCATACCAGTACGTGGGCACCCACCTGTAGAAGGCTACAATCTTCTTTTGTTCTCCAACACCCACTGGAAGGGAGCTCCAACCACCTGATCCTGTTTACCGGCACCCACCGGAAGGGAGCTCTAATCCCTTGATCATATTTACCAATTAACACTAGAAGGAAGCTTTGAGTCCCTCAATGAAGGCTCCAAACCTCAACACCTTTGTGGACCATGTTTCATAATATTTGATACTGGATTTACCTGTCCCAAAACATCAAACCTGTAGGCCACCACTAGTATAAATGACTAATTAGTTACTAAGAAAATGATTAAAATCTGCATATAAATGACTAATTTTTAGTTAGTGACCAATAGTAGCTAATTTAGATATGAAGTTGACACAATGTTTGATAACGTGAATGTTATATTTGTAATAATCGATGAGGCACATACTCCCCTGATTTTAAATGGACATCACCTTGTATCGTATCATCGTCCATCTTCTAAAGACTCCTTTATTAAACATCTCTTTGATAATTCTGGTTTTGAAATTGTTAGTGCAGAGAACTCTTCCTCTACACCACTTGTTTAATTCAATATATATATAT
>APFE030725230.1:64523-79399 GCA_000404065.3 Pinus taeda
AGGGTTAGCTCAGTTGGTCAAAATCAATGCCTCGCCATCGGGAGGTCATAGGGTCCAATCTCCCCGAAGCCCTTGGGGTCAGGCCTTGCTAGTGGGCTGCGAGGCTAGATTCCCTTTGGGGTCGATCAGCCCAGATTTTTCTGTGGACGTAGTGCCACCTATTGACCAGGGTGTCCATGAACCACACACACACACACACACACACACACACACACACACACACACACACACACACACACACACACACACATATATATATAATTTTTTTATTGCAGGTACTTCATTGGTGTTGCTACTCCATTGTGCTGTTACTCCGTTTATGGCGATTCCGTGTAAGTACTTCACTGATGTTGTTACTCCGTTCATCATGAATCTGTCTAAGTACTCATCCGACGCTATTACTCTATCAAGGTAAGTCGCCAGGTACGTCCTCGATGGACTTCGTGGATTTGATTGATATTTCACCTATGACATGACTAGACATGACCGTGGATGGTCATCCCTTAGTTGAAGGGAGGTATCATATTTAATGTTAAATATGTTGTATTTAATAGCAATGATGATCCGTCATTATCAATGTTGAATCTCACACCAACTCCTGCATTCCATGATCATTATTTCGATCCCCACCAAATCTTCCACATTTATCCATACACATTGGAACTTGAACCATGTACGATTACATTGAATTACAGTCCTTTCTAATGCGTTGTAATAATTTCCATTATTACCATAATCTATCATGGATTTTCCCCATAACATTTTCCTGGATTTCCCTATCACTGCATCCTTTGCCACCACAATCCTTGTCATTGCAACTTTACCAAATAACACTCTCCTCAATGGTTTTTTTGCTACTCCAAGTGCTGCTACAAAGCAACTAGAAGAATGGGTGGGTAAGTTGTTAGGCACGAGTCGAAAGATGTATGGTAGGTTTTTCAAGATGCAAGATGGCACACCTATTTTGAGACGTTGCAAAGATTTGATGAAGCCGTTACAGTCGAATTTGCATTCAATTTAGATAGGAATTATTCCAAAGTCTGTGAGCTGGACATTCCTATCACTGAAGAAATTATCTTGATTGTTAGCAGATTACCGCAAGGAGGGAAAAAATGGCTAGTCTGAAAAATCACCGTTACCAGAATTTCCAGAATTATTCTTGTAGGCAGGTGAAACCGTGGTTCCAAAGGGAAGGGGATATGATCGGAAATCCTTTCCAGATCCATGGGTTGAAGTTGCATAATTCATTGTGCAATACATTACATGCGAATGTTAGCTCTCTATCTTGTTCAAATACCATTTTAAACTTCTTGCATGCCTTCCGTTTCGTCATGTGCATTCTCTGGATATGCCATATTTCTTATGGAATAACATTCAGTTAATGGCATGAGCTGCTTGTCGGTTGTGCTAAGCGTTGGTGTGGGCTTATCAAGATGGTTTTGGTGCATACCCTGTCACAGACATCCATGGCTTGGCCACAATTCACTGAATTAGCAGAAGAGGAACTTGCGCCATGATGCTAGAAAGAGAGGAAGAAGAATTGCTAGTAGAGGAAGGGAATGCAGACGACATTGTTACACAAGAACTAACATCAAATGTTGACCTGGAAGTAGAAGAAATGGAGGTAGAAGGGAGTGCAGGCGACACTCTTATACAAGAACTAGTGTCGACTCCCGACCTGGAAGCAAGAGAAATGGAAGTGGAAGGAAGTGTAGGCAACACTATTACACAAGAACTAGTGTCGACTGCAGAATTGATGGAAGAATTGCTGATAATGGAAGAAACTACAGGCGACACTGTTACAAGAACCAACATCGCCTACCAAAGTGGTGGAGGAATTGGTGGAAGAAAAAAGAGCCATACTCGACACGGTTAGATAAGAACCAATGTTGACTGCCGAGCAAGTGGCCAAAATAGAAGAATAGGTGGCACACGAAGAAAAGGAGAAGGAGAATGCAGAAAAACCAGTAGATAAAGGCGAAGGAGAAATAATTGAAGGAATTGAAGTAGCAGGCACTGAAAGGATGGAAATTGAGGATGATATCCCTCTTTCTCTGCTTTCATCTTCCCTGCCAAGAGGGGAAAGAAAATTTTGCTCCCCTAGATGCTTTGTGAAAGGAAATATCTCTCCCTCGATACTAAGATTTGTAGGGATAGCTATGGGCACCATCCTCAACATTGTCACACAAGAACCAGTGTCAACTGGTGGACAGATTGGGCAAATTGAAGAACTGGTGGTCGACACTGTTACACAAGAACCAATATTGACCAAAGAGCAAGTTGAGGAAATTGTGGCTTATGTTGTTTCCATAGAGCCATTGGAAGAAAATGTTGTCGTTGGTACCAAACCATAAGAGCCAGAACCAATTGATGAGAAAATGGAAGAAGATGACTGGGAAACATAACAGCTATAGGAAAAGGGCATTGAAAATTCTACTCTGCAAGGGCTTGCAGTGGCTTCGAAGCCATTCAGGGAAGATATGGAGGTTCCAAGACCTATGAAAGAAGATGTTGGGGCTGTCCCCCAGAGTTGTGGAGCAGACAGAAGAAATAAGGGTGAAATAGGAGTTGGTTGATGGGTTCATTGACGTCAATCTGCCAAATCCAAAACCGGTGGTGAGACTATTGGAGGAGTCATTATCAAACAAGAATTCATTGAAAGGTGTGAAAAGAGAAGGGCCCCCATCTAGGAAAGGTACCAGTCGCAGTTTAAGGAGAATATGCAATTTAAAAAGGAAATTATTAAGCTAAGGAAGCAAGTGTTACACTTACAAAGATGGGTGAGGAAGCATAAGAGGAATATCGGTCTGAAGGCAGGCATACAACTTCAAGAACTGCACAAACCAATTCATTTTTACATCTGTTTGATTCGTGAGAATTCTTGTTAACTACAAAAATTTGGAAATCGAAGGATATTGCATCTCGCCTTCAACGGGGGTCTATCCCTTTGGAAGCCCACTAAGAAGGAGTGAGAGGAACTCAGGAACAAGCTACAAAAGTGATAACTCATTATATGATCAATATGGAGAAAGAAAAGCAGAATTAAGAGAAGCAGTAGAAAAAGATTAAGGAATTGGAAGATTAAGTGCAACTACTGAAGGCTCACAAAGATGAAATGTTTACTCTGGCATAGCAGGCGATGGCGTGTCAACCTCCTACTCATAGTTATTCTATGTTCCTCCATGAAAAATACTTGTTATTCTATTTGGAGAGCATCCATCAGGAGATAAGACATGAAATCCAAAATCCCATATAGTTTCTGCCGATCTTGAGGGGTTACAATATCCTGAACCATCACTTAATGTACAAAATCTACACGCACGATTATTTTATGGGGAATGATCAATTGTTCAATCCAGTGCCATATGTGGGGGATATTTCGCTGAGATCCTTCACCTCCTTCACGATTAACCAAGTTAAATGGAAGAAATCCTTTGACACATTCGAAGAGAACCAAGGCCACTTGTAATTTCGGCAACACAGAAGTGGTGCGTTGACATTTATGAAAAGCAAATTTGTACTTGCCAGGAGGAGGCCCAAGACAATTATAAAAAATGATGGATGTTGTCATCATCAATGGTAAGGATAAATGAACCTTTTGGGGCCCCTAATTTTGTTGGGTATTTGGAAAGAATATGATGATATATTACATGTATTCAACATTGTGGGACCTGATGGATGGGTCTGAGATTTTGGCTTCCTATTGTTTGGTTGCTGGCTGAGTAGTACACACTAGCTTATGTGGTAAACAAGGATTGGTGGAAGGAATTCCTTCACACAGGTGGATATAAGGTTCCCATAACATAAATGGCTGTGAAATATGACCTTGGATAGCCCCATGCTAACCACAACAACTCTAACCCAGATCTGCACAGAAGACGAGCTGTGTGAGGACATGTAGAAAGGCTAGTTGGGGGGAGATGTTGGTTGCTAAATTTGTATACTTTTTACCTGCCTTTTTATCCCTTTCCTGTACTCATTTCATGTCCTTGCTGGTCAATTTGTATTCTAAACAACAAAGGTATACCTATTGTCATGTCTTTGTGAATTATTAATCAATGAAGTGTAGTCGTAGGGGATTATTACCTAAATCAACTTGAAAACTTAAGTTTCCTTGCAGATTCGAAGGAATGATGATCAAGGCCATGATTAAGCGTATGATGACTATCAACTTGCCAATGCCATCTTTGGATATCAGTTGCAATGGTGGTTCAAATTATCAACCAACACAAGTGTTATCTTTATATTCTGTTATATCTTGAGAATCTCTATGTATTTGTAGGAAGATAACTTCCATAATCCTAGGCATTGTTAGTTGTTAAATGAAATGTATAAGTAGTGTTATGGGGCTGGGAAATCCACCAGTGAGAGATACACAATAATTCTGAGTTGTAACAACTGACCTCTGTAATATTATTTTGATTAATGCAATTTATGATCTTCTGAGCATTTTATAGTTCTTGATCTTGTCATAGCCCTAATCAGGGAATTGGGCCCACTCTCCTGACTTGGCATTGTTGGATTAGCTGTGTGCATAAGTTTATTTCTGTTGCATTATTTTCTTACTGTGTAATGATTTATCAGTTTGTTGATGTGAGTCTTAACTTGTTGTTACTCTGATTTCTGTTACAATTTTTACTTGTTGTTACACATTGTTATGTTTATGATTGAATGTTAAATGATGGGTAGGGAAACTGTGGCCTGCATATACCTTGCATGATAGCCTTGAAATAACCAGTCGAGCCTCAAGTTGACAATTAATGTGGAATTGAGTGAATTGTATGATTCATATCTAAAAAACCAATGAGGACATCTTTCTAGGCTACTATTTTACTTGTACAAATTATGGGAATAAGGCAACACATTGTAGGGTGAATCTATTATTTAGATAGTTGAGACCACAAAGAATAAAGTATCAGCAAAATAAATAATTTGTCACATAAAGGATGAGGAGACCTAGGTACACAATTTGTTTTCCCCACTGAATATATTTATTCAATGTTATGTCTGTGATTTTTTTTACATATAGTAGTTTATTGTAGATGTAGAAACAAGAGACCTGATCCAAAAATCAAGCAAAAAACCCATCAACCCAAAAGTTTGAAAGGAAAAGGAAAATATAAAGAACTATAACGTGGTTTTTTATGGTTAGAATGAAGGAATCCATTCGTATGTGGACAATGGTTGTTCTAGGCCACTTCTAGGCACATTTCAGGAGATAAAAGTAAGTTTTTGTCATGGAAACTAGTCATCAAAGGTAATGTGACCTATGGAAATAATGCACATAGTAAGATTTTGTGTAAAGGAAATGTCATTCTAGCTAACGACATAGGAAAGGAGGAGTATGTCTTGTTTGTTAATGGTATGAAACAAAATTTACTTTGTTTATCTAATATGGGCAACCAAGGCTATGATGTGTTATTCAGTTCTAAAAGCTATCAAATCAAGTCTGTAGGCACAAGAGAGATAGTAGCTAAATCTATTAGAATATATAATAATGTCTCTGTTCTAAAAGAGAAAAAAAAGAAGTTTTGTTTGAAAAATATTGATTAGAGATAGTTGTGGCATCAGAGGCTATCGCATCTGAAATTTGATCAGAATGTTACGTTAGGAAAGAAGAATGTTGTCATATTTTGGCCAAATCTTTCTAAGCTAGAGAACAATATTTCCAAAGCCATATCATATTGGAAAACAAGTGTGATTACCATTCAAATTCAAGGAGAACTCAATAGCTGGACCTTTGAAATTAGTGTGGTCCTTCAAGAACTCAATCACCTTTAGGTAAATTGTATTTCATGCTTATCATTGATTATTTTAGTAGAATGACATGGGTGGAATTTTAAGAGATAAATCAAAGGCCTTTTAAAGGTTCAGTAACTTTAAGGCCATGGCTAAAAAATGAGACAAACTGTAAAATAAAGTGCATAAGGTCAGATAATGGTGGTGAGTTTACTTCCAAGGAATTTGATGATTTTTGCAAATAACATGGCATGAAAAGGAAGTTCACCTAATAGAGAATCCACAACATAATGTTGTAGCAAAGAGAGCCAACAAATGAATTCAGCGATTGGCGAGAGCGATGATGGGAGAAATAATATACAACAAAGGTTTTAGGCTAAATCGATTCACTCATAAATAATGATTTTAAACAAAACACACTTTATACCAAATAGTGCTAACACTCCATATGAGCTCTCGAATGGTATACCTATTATAGTCAAGAATTTTAGAGTATTTTGGAGGAGATGCTACATTAAGAACTAAGATGAAAATCTTGGTAAGTTCGATGCAAGAGATAATGAATGTATTTTTCTTGGATACCCTTAGAATAAGAAGGCAAGGGTTATAGATGGTACAAAAGAATACAAAGAGAATAGTTGAATGTATTGATGTTAAGGTTGAAGAGAACATTGAGTCTGAAGACAACTAGGTAGTGAATATTAACTATGGTGATGTGGTAAGAAACAAAGAAATGTTATATTGTGAGGGCTATGCACAAATTGAAGGCTTAGATTTCGATGAGATATTCACTCCTATTTCACGATTAAAATACTTTCACATGTTATTGGATTTTGCTTGTTTTAAGAAATTTAAGATATATCACATGGATGTGAAATCTTCCTTTTTAAATGGAGAGCTATAAGAAGAAGTTTACATTGAGCAACCTGATGGATTTCAATTATCAGATAAGCCTGATTATGATTGCAAACTAAGAAAGCCTCTTATGGATGCCACCAAGCCCCAAGGGCTTGGTATTCCATGTTGGATAGTTATTTGTTGAAGTGTGGTTTTAAAAGAGCCATAACATATAGTAATTTATATGAGAAATCCAATGATGGAAAAATATTAGTGGTGGTTGTGTATGTTGATGATATTATTTTCACAAGTAATTTAGATCATATAAATTATTAGTTTGTAGTTTACATGAAGGATGAATTCAAGATGCTCATCTTTGAATAAATTTATTATTTCCTTGGTTTACAGATTTCACAATCTGCAAAAGGAATTTGTATCTTCCAAAGAAAGTATCTCCAGGAAGTTTTGAATAATTTTGGCATGTATGAAGGTTCCTTATTAAGCACTCCAATGGTTACAGGTCACAAACTCGACAATACTGATGACTCACCAGACGTGGATCAAAATTTATATAGATCTATTATTAGTAGCCTCTTATATTTGAAAACCTCTAGACATGAGATTATGCAAGAAGTTGATATTTTTGGATGATTTCAAGTAGCCCCCAGACAAATTCATCTCCTATCAACAAATAGGATTCTCATATATCTAAGAGGTACAATGGACTATGGACTTTAGTACCCCAAAGGTAAATTTTTTTGACTAACTTCTTTTACTAGTGTTTATTGGGAAGGTGATGTAGATGATAAAAAAAGCACTAGTGGTGGTTCTTTCTTTCTTGGCAAATGTCTTGTTTCATGGTTGAGAAATAAGAATGGTTAAATTGATCTCTCTACTCTCGAAGAAGAATATATTGCAACAACTTCTTGTTGCGCTCAACTATTATGAATGGAGCAAACTTTACAAGATGTGCAAGTGATCTATGATCAACCAATAACAATAATTTGTGATAATACAAGTGCTATCAGCATGTCCAATATCCTTCTACTCCAAGACAAAGTATATTCCAACAAAGTACCATTTTCTTAGAGAGCAAGTTATAAATCAAATTGTAAAATTGATGTACCTACAAAAGAGAAGGCTATCGATATATTCACCAATCCTCTCCCAAGAGATAAATTTGAGTACTTAAGGAAAAGGTGGGAGTATTTCCTCTTACCTCCCTCCATTAGATCTTCCTCAAGAGGAAGAAGGGCAACTAGAGAGCACTTAGTATATCAAAAGGAAGTTGTTAGGTCCACAGAATTAGCAAGACAGGGGGAGATTGGTTGTAAGGGGAGCATTTTATTTTATTTTCCATTGATGTGAAAAGAGGAGAAGTAGGAACAATAAGAGAAGTATATATATATAAATATAAATATATATATATATATATATGATTTTTTTTGGTGTTGCCATTAATACCAAAGGAGAAGAATGTTGAAAATATGTTGGCATTAATGTTTAAGGAAAGACACAACTCAAGTGGTTGCAAGAAGATTGGTTAAGAAGAGACTTCAAAGCCATTTTTAGTTTAGAATATTAGATCAGATGCAGTTAGAAACTAATCAAATGGATAGAGCTCAGAAAGAGATTTTCAATAGTAAAAAAGACTCTTGGATCAAAAGATATGGCTGGTCAAATTTATGAGGGTAAAGTTAAATTTTTAGTTTTTCTAGGCTAATGACCCTATAGCATAGTCAACATACTAATGTGGTAACGACATAGGCACACGTGTGGAAAAATAAAAATCTTACGAGGGATAATGATGGTCCTTACCCAAGACATGTAACTCTAGTGGATATTTCCCTAGCGATTAAATATAAAAAAAATTCTTTCAAGCTGAAAGACCCAAAATCTGAGATCCCAAGATGACATAGAACTAGGGGGACATGGATGAAAAACATGGTAGACAAATTGAGCATTGGTTGGTGGATGAAAAATTTGAGGAAGCCCTATTAGACAATCCACCTCAGTGGTTCAACCACAGTGGGATCCAACTAACATGCAAGTTTAAATCCCAAGGATAGGGGAGTCGGGAGGATGTGGCAACATGGGGTTGTGGAGTAGTGTAATACATGTAGGTGGACTGATGATAGGCATCTATGTATTCTCGAAACTGTCAAGAGAAGGCCCCACAAACAAGTCACCCTAACACGGGGGCTTCTCTAGGGGAGCAATATCATACCACGTGGGTTCATAGTGGGGGATATATATTCAGGAAAAAATGACATAATATATTGGGGTATATATAGGGGATAAAAGGTTTTTATATTGGAAAATATAAAAGATGGAGCTCAAAGTTAATGAAAAAATATAAAGGGGTATAAAAAATGTTAAAGAAAAATTGAATACTACAAAATATAGTGAAAGTATAGGTTTTTTTAAATTAGGAAGTTGTATTGGGTTCATATTGGTAGGGGGTTAAATAATTTGTTTTTTAGAGGTATTTTCCAATATGTAGTCAAATTAAGGGTATTGTTTAATATGCCATGAATGCACTTGATATGTCAGAGGTATGCTGAGTGAATCCCCTATGCACCCTAGAGGATTGACATTGATGTTTTTGAAACAAGTAGGACTGGAAAGTCTGAGCTTACAAAGTTAGGGAAATGGAAACATTACCATCAAGTTCCACACAAATCTCCCATCCGACCCATTTATCTAAAGAAAAAATTCATTAAAAACAAAGACAGGGACCCCCATTCTTCCATATAATGGCATGGAATTTGGCCATATGGACAAACTGAAAGAGGGCACTTGGTGTGATCTAATTGGATGAAGGATCCATAGGGCATGATGACATCAAAATCTGAAATACCTGGGACACATGGCACCAACAGGGATATGACACATGGCATGCAGATGTGGAATTTTTGAGTGCCCAAGTGGGCCAAAAACAAGTGGCACGTGGAACCACTCACTAAGTGACATGTGGCATCCTGACATGGGTGGAGGACAGATAAATAATGACAACACATCATCTTGATCCCTAGAAGTCCAGGGACCTTGACGATTTTAGTGAGTTGCATGTTTTTTTTAGGTTGACAAAGTGTTGGGACATGATGGCATTCAGGTGGCTAGACGCATCATCTCGATAATTTTATTATTAGTCTATGTGTAAAGTGGTGGACTCGTAAGAAAATATCATATCTATCATTTCATGATTGGTCCATGTGTATAGTGTGAGGTCCCATCGGGACATGTAACCTTGGCAGAAAAATCTCAGAAGAAATTTGAGACACTCTATCGTGTTTTTGCTAAGGAATAAAAGTTAGGGGCTAATGGGGAACTCTAACACTCATTTATGTGGGTGTAATGTTACCAAGGGTGTAGGCCCAACATGAAAAGGTCGAAACTATAGGTAACACCCCTCCCTTGTGTACTAAATTATTGTAAACCTAAGCTAAGTTAAATCTAGGTTTGATACCCTCCTTTGTGGGTTAACTATTCTAAATGTAAGTTGAGGAAAGCTAGGTGACATGTAATATGAAAAGAAAATGTGCTATTAAATAAATTAATAAAATAAATCACTTGGTGGGTGGAGCACGAAGAGAGAGGAGATGCTTGACAAATCCCATGAGGAATGGGATAGAGATGAATCTTTCATGATAAAGCTTCTAGATGTGATTCTAGATAAGCTTGGATGGATTGCAGATCCATTGGATGGATGGGAGATAAATATCCATCGAACATAAAAGCTTTGAAGGAGATAAAGGTAAGCTTTTATGTGGAAAAGCGTTGTGGGAGATAAGATATCTATTGATGCTTCTATATGTATCCTTGTAATTAATCTCATTTTATGCATGTGGATGTGTGTAATATCCAATGAATCTAAAGGTAATCATCATTTTAAAGGACTAGAGTATGTATATAATGCTATATAAAGTCTCTAGTTAACATGGAAGATAGTGGTGGATGCATGTAGATCAGATGGTATGATGCCTTTAATAGAACAGTCTATGATGGTCAAAAGATCTATGGTATGTATATTCAATAAGGTTCATTCTTTCCGTTGCTTAAGAGTAATCCTTATGATAAAAATGATGGATTCTTATTATGCATATGCTCTTATTACATTAGGATGTAGCATTAGAACATATTAAGTGGATGAAAACAAAAGTGATTGATTGAATCATAAACTTTGACAACTAGAACTAAACACCCTCATCTTGGTACCGGTTAGGGACAGTGTAGGTGTTCTTGCATATGCGTAATAGATAAGATAGTAGTAGCTTTGCTTATGCCTGAAGTAAGATGCATGCCCATGATATCAAAAACAGATGTAGGGAAATGTTCTATTAATGTTGCATTAAGACATTGAAGTAGTTGTAATGGTTGCATGTCAGGAGAGCATGTGATATTTCACCAAGGGTGTATGAATTTCTACCTTGATATTTCCCCGTGGTTATAATGACGTGAAATCTTAACTGCAGTCAAGACAAAAATTTTAAATTTATGGGGCCTAGAGGCTATTTTCCTGGGTAGGCTGAAGAGGTTTGTTACACTATATTTGATGCTTTTGCACCATATTTGGAAAATCAACTAAAAATGGTAGAGTGCATGAACGAGTTGATAATTTCGATAGCGGAATGGATAGATTTAGTAGATTATTTGGTAGTTTTGGCCAAAACTAGTAGCTCACTAAAGTTGGAACTACATATAGAAGTTTTGTTAAATCCTGTAGAATTCCAAAATTACGAATTTTGGCAGTTTAACTCGAATTTTCTCACAGAGATAGGAGAATAGAGTTTGAAGGATGTTTGACCACATTAACAAGACTTAACCAAAAGTGAAAAACATGAATATAATGAAATCAAAACCTCTATTAAGTGCAAGTTAAGAGATCAACTTAACTAAAGTTTTAAACTTAAAAATATCACATCAAATTCTTTATAAGTAGAATTGAATTATTAGGGTTGTTGCTAACATTGTTAGTTTTGTAGGTATACGATTTCCAATTAATCATCAGAGAATGCTAAAGGTGATTTTGTGGTGATTAGGGTGTGTAGATGAGGAGATAATTTATTTGGCTAATGAAAGGAAGTGGCCTTCATGATTTGAGGCTAAAAATGGAATGAAATATGAATCAAGGGGTCAAGAAAATGACAACTTGTAGATTAGAAGTTGTAGCTCCTTCCAATAGTGGATGGTAAAAAATTAGGTGTAGGAGATCCTTTCGGTAGCAGCTAATAAATCAAAGGTAGTAGTTCCTTTAAGTGGTAGCTGATAAAATAGGAGTAATAGCTTCTTGTAGGAGGCAAAGGACTTTGTAAAAGAAAGTTGAATCTTTCCTTGTGAAGTAATAGAAGGGACTTTTGAAGAATCTATGTGTTTTTGCTTCTTGTGTTGATTCTTGTGATGCTTATATGTACGACTTTTAAAGATATTGTTGGTGTCTTCTAGTTATATTTACTTTGTAAAAGAAATTATTAAAATTCTTACACTAGTGATTCAAACCCCCCCTCTCAGCAGTGTCCTGGTTTCTAACACTCTTATGGTAGTAAAGTAATATAATGGCAACATAATATTTGACCATAATACCAATGAAATTAACACCTCTAGTAGCGAAGGGCATGTTTTTTCCATTGTTATAATTTATGATGACTTATGGATATGCCTCAACTATGAGTGAACATGGGATGCCTATTTTTGTTTGTCCATTGCAACATGGATATGATATCCTTAAGCAAGCATCATAAAATATTATATGATAAAACATATTGGGGAGTGGGATGGTAGGAGAACAAAATATTAGATAAAATTCACATGAAAAAGGTTACAAAAGGTGTGAAGGTATGTCAAATAGTTCATGAACTAGAAGTGAATGTTCTTTCAGGTGATGTTACTACCAATGTTGTGTGTGATTATCACTAGTGAATAAATTGATTGTAAGCCTTGCCATGCCAAACATATTTTTCAATTTTTATATTGAATGAAACATTTCTCTTTTTTATTAAATGACCATTCCAAATGTTTCAATTTGGATGCATATCCCTATATGTTGTATGTTTTCAGGAAAGTAAGAAGATTCTTTGAGAGATAAGTAGTTTCTGCATGTTTGATGCTTTGAGAGATAGCTAGTTGCTACATGTTTTCAGGAAGGTAAGAAGATGCCAGAGGGTCGAGAGAGAACTAGCTCAAGGCAAGATAATGTCAAATCAACTTTCATATGCTATGTGTGATTATCAATGACAAGTGAATAAATTAATTGTAAGTCACGCCATATATTTTTACAATTTTGCTATTGAATGAAACATTTTTTTCTTTCTAAATGACCATTCCATGATTCAATTTGGATGCATATTCATATATGTTGCATGTTCTAAAAAAGGTAAGAAGATGCTTGAGAGAGAATTATATTAGGTAATGATAACACAAATAGAGGTGCATGTGTTGTCGCCCATGGATGGAAGTAACAAAATGAGCATAGAAGAACCCAATTTACCAGGCTAATTATAATGTAATTCATAAGGGTTCCAACACTATTTATCCTTATTTATCCTTTAGTAGGCCTTCCCTTTGAATTAATTTCCTTATCCCAAAAGGGTTGTGGCTAAATAACAAATCCCTTACACATTGAAGCTTTTTAACTCCCTTGTTTTATTACCAATTAAATCATCCTAAGTAAAGAGTAGGTCTCTTCACAATTCTTGGAAGAAATGATGACAACCTATGCTCCTCAAAGTGGAAAATGAAGGAATCCCGATCTGAGTTAAACAAAAGCCCCTTCTCTTGTCTTGGTTCACCTTGGACCCTTCTTTTGTCCAGTTCGCCTTGGATGGCCTCTTCTCAACCTGTGAATGAATGAAAAGAATATATGAGTACTCACACTTTTCAAAACAACACACTTTGTATCATTCTTTTTATGCTTTTTGCCTAGTCCAATAGATATTATCTATGGATCTAATTAACTTCTTTGCGTACAAGATTTTGGATTCATGGTTTCTGGTAAAATTATCCTTGACTGATGCTATGGCGAGAGTTCAAATTTTTTTTTCTCTTAAATTAAACGACTTGACTTCCCAGATAAAATGTGAACATAATTGAAAAGAAAGAGATGTAGCTCACAGGTGTGGCCTGCACCTGGAGACTACACTCAAAACAGAGATATCACTCTCGTACACTCTATTACCATCAATGAAAAGATTACATCATTAAATACAACTTTATAAATCAGGAAGTTGAAACCACACTCCTAAACTCTAGGAACAAATCCTAAACTAAGGAGATATGTTACAACTACGTAACCATTTCTCCATTAATACAAAATAATATTAATTATTTTCACCTCCCCCCCTTAATGGAGAAAGGGTTCTCCTGGACTCCTAACATCCCTCTAAACAATTCAAACTTCACACGTGCAAGAGGCTTTGTAAAAATATCAGCCACATTGTCACAAGTTTTACAATATTCAACAATAATTTCTTTTGACTGTACTTTCTCTCTGATAAAATGTAGCTGAGTGTCTATATGTTTGGTATTTTTATGAAACACTGGATTGTGTGCCAATTTAATGGTGCTCTGGTTGTCGCTTTTGATGGAAGTGGAATTCTTCTGTTCTTTTCATGCATCATTGAGAAGCCTTCTCAACTAGATCGCTTCACACGTTGCTGCACACATTGCTTGATACTCAGCTTCATACGATGACAAAGCTACAGTACTCTGCTTCTTGCTGCTCCATGCTATGACCCCGGATCCTATGCTGAATGCGTAACCTGTGATGGACCTTCGATCATCCAAGTTACCTGCCCAATCTAGGTCTGAAAAACCTGCTAGAGTAACATCAGATGTGTAAGTGTATAAAATACCATAGTTAACAGTATCAAAAAGATACCTCAACACGCTTTTTGCTGCTACCCAGTGACTTTCAAGTGGTTTTGACATGAATTGGCTCAACACAGTAACAGAGTATGCCAAGCCAGGTCTGGTTGTTGTAAGATCTATCAAGCTGCGAACCAGCTGTCTGTACATTGTAGCATCAACCTTTTTAGTGCCATCGTCACTGCTCAACTTCAGATTCTGCTGTAAAGGTGTTGCTGCTGATCTACACTGATCCATACCAAACTTTTCCAACAAATTTTTGGCATACTTCCCTTGGGTAAGAAAAGTTTGTCTAGTATCTCTACGTACTTCTAGTCCCAGACAGTAATGAAGGCTTCCGAGATCTTTCATCTCAAAAACTTGTGCCATAAGCCTTTTGATTCCTCTGATTAAATCATCTGCATCTCCTGTTATAATCATGTCATCTACATACAAAG